>JAGGAT010000244.1:0-48309 GCA_017657195.1 Termitomyces sp. T70a
TATATTTACATCCTCGTTATACCGATTAACATATACCCTGTAGACTAAACTTCTGTATTTATCTACAGGTAATACATGAGTCGAACAACATCTATTTGTGTGACTGAGGACTAAACTTCTGTATTTATCTACATGACATACTCGAGAGCAGGGAAGATTCTGAACGTCTCAGGGTCATGGATGGCTTTTTGATACGATGCCTCGAATTGCCCCACGAAATGGCCGATGTACGACACGTCGCTGAGGCCATTGTCATGATACCTCCACAGTACTACGCTATCACGTGACCATTTCCGTACATTACGCGCTAGGCTCGTAGTTACATTCCTTAGTTCTATTCACTTCGTTATCAGGTATGTAACTACAGGTCTTGTATTAACCGTTACAAATAAACTTCGTTATCAGACTACAAACGTGCTGCCTTGCAGATCACCGTTTGAGCCTTACACTTGAATAGAACTACCCACAAATTTTTTTTTTTTTTTTTTCGGCACCCATGTCTACCACCCCGAACGCGCAGGAGGCACCCGCCATCCCGTCCACGGAGGAGCAAATCGCTAGGATGGTATTCGAGGCCCTGCAGGAAGACTTGCCGGCGCAGGTTCGAGCGCAGGTCCAGACGAGCCTGGCGGAGATCCAGAACGGCCTGGAGTCACTCGCGGCTAGTGTGGCAGACACGCAGAGGGGGCTAGAGGCGCTGGCGACGCGCATGTCGAACGCGGAACAGGCGTGCCGCGGGTCGGGCCCGAGGCCCAGTATCAGTCCCCCGGAGAAGTATGATGGGGTCTCCAAGGCACTTGCGGATCAGTTCGTCCATCAAATAGAAGCTGCGGCGGAATTTGAGACCTTCAGAAGCGATAGACAGAAGATCTTGTGAGCGCAGTCTTACCTCACGGGCTCAGCTCAGGCCTGGTCGTGCGTCATCACAACGGGGTCCGAGGATGTGGCGTTGAACCCTCGGCGCTTCCAGTGGTCAGCCTGGTTGGGGGACTTCAAGGCCGCCTTTGGTATGCGCGACCCGGCACAGGACGTGCTCAACCGCATCGCGGTCCTCCAGCAGGGTTCGAAGTCGATTACAGAATACTGTACGGCCTTCTTCAAGCTCAAAGGGAGGTTGAGCCCACTCGACGCGGCCAGCGACTATGTGAAGGACCGCTTCTGGAAGGGCCTCAACACGGCGGCTATGGAGGCCTTGGTCAACACGGACTACGACACGGCGGAACAGGCGCGCGACATCTTGCTGCATCGCAAGAGTAAGCTTATGGACCTGGCGGCATGGCGCAAGGGGCAGTGGCAGGCATCGGGCGCTGCAGGCCCTCGTACACAGACCTCGACGCCGGGGGCCACAACCGCGGGTGCAACTACGGCGGCGCATGTGGCACCACCCCCTCCTCCGGCAGACCCAAATGCAATGGACGTCGACCACGCAAAGGTTGCCCCGGCGGCAAGGAAGTGTTTCAAGTGCAAGCAGACGGGCCACCTGATGGCGGCGTGCCCGCAGTGGGCAGCAGCGATTAGGGCAGCGGTACGCGAGGCACTAGCAGCGATGGAGACGAAGGAGGAGGAACCCGAGCCAGGTTTTGTGTAGGGTTGCCCCGCGTTGTCGCAACGGGTGCAACCGAGGGATTGCATGTATTCTCACCACCGAATGATGATATTGTGCTTGATCCTAGTTTTGCGAGTGTTGAGGAGCTCGACGATGGGCGGAGCCCCGACCGCCGGGCAGCGATTATCCATGCAAGGTCTCCATGTTCGCCATACTCGGCGCTGGAGCTGCCGGTGACGTTGCGCATCCATGAGGCGGCGGTGGGCGTGAGGATTGTGGACACGCGTGCGATGGTGGACTCCGGGGCGAGTTGCTGTTTTGTCAACCCGCATTTTGTACGAGAGCAGGTCTTGCCGGCTGTTAAGAAGAAACACCCGTTGCGACTGCGCACGATCAACAATTCAGAGATTCGGTCGGGCCTGATCACGGACGAGGTTCACCTGCAGGTGGTGGTGGGCGACCACTCGGAGACCTTGGTCTTTGACGTCGCCGACATCGGCGACGACAACCTGATCTTGGGAGTGAACTGGCTCCGTCTCCATAACCCAACAATCAACTGGGCGCGGTCGACCGTGGAGTTTGTGTCACAGTACTGCATGGAGAGGTGCTTGTTGGTGGCGTCGGCGGGCCTGGAAGCGCAGCGGGGGTCAGGGGTGACGGCGGTGGCACGAAAATTGACACGTACGACGGCAGGATCAGAGAGGCCTGAACAGTACGCAAAGTTGAAGAAGGCACGCACGAGGAGGACACGTTTTTGGAGAGAGCGGAAAGTGGAAGCAGTGCGGGTGGCACGGGCGTGCATCGACGAGGCTTTGGAGCGAGTGGAGGGCGGACATGCATACCTGGAGCAACGATGGGATGCGGAGTCGGTACGGAATGCAGCGGGACCTCAGTTGCGGACGGTGAGGGGTGCGGCGGGAAAGAGTTTCTTGCAAGTGTTAGCAGAGCAGGCGAAAGACAGGTCAGCACCGGACAGGTCGGCGGCGGACATGGTACCAGCTGAGTTTCACAAGTTTTTGGACGTCTTTGATAAGTCGCGGTCTGAGAGGTTGCCTGCCCACCAGACGCACAATTTAGGGATTGATCTTGTTGATGGGGCCGATGTTCCGCCTCCAGGGAGGTTGTATCAGTTGGCCCCTGCTGAACTCAAGGCTCTGCGCGAATTCATTGACGACAACCTGTGGAAGGGCTATATCCGCCCGTCAAACGCACCCTGCGGAGCGCCGGTGTTTTTCGTGAAGAAAAAGGACGGTTCGCTCTGCCTTGTTGTCGACTTTCGAGCGCTGAATGCGGTGACACGACCGGATGCATACCCCATTCCACTGACGACAGAGCTGTTGGACCGGCTGCGTGCTGCCAAGGTTTTCACGACGCTCGACATGCGATGGGGGTACTACAATGTACGTATCCGTGAGGGCAACGAGTGGAAGACGTCTTTCCGCACGCGGTATGGTCAGTTTGAGTTCCTTGTGATGCAGTTCGGACTGCGTAACGCCCCGGCAGCTTTCCAACGCATGGTCAACGAGCTGTTCCACGACTTGGTGGACGTGTACGTGGTTCTCTACCTGGACGACATCATTATATTCTTGGAAGACGAAGCGCAGCACGATGCGCATGTCCGCGAGGTGCTGCGCCGGCTGCGGGAAGCTGACTTGTTCCTGAAACCAGAGAAGTGTCACTTCCGCACGGGCGAGGTGGAGTACTTGGGGATGAGGATCTCTCCAGGCCACGTTGGCATGGACCCGGTGAAGGTCAGTGGAGTTATGGACTGGCCGACGCCACGGAACCTACGCCATGTGAACCAGTTCCTGGGGTTTTGCAATTTCTACTGGCGTTTTGTTGAGGACTATGCGGACATCACGAGGCCCTTGGAGCAATTGAAGAGGAAGGACTGTGCTTGGAGGTGGGGGGTGGAGGAACAGGCAGCGTTCGACTCTCTGAAGCAGGCGTTTGTGCGAGCTCCGGTACTGTTGATGCCGGACATGGAGGCACCGTTCCGCATGGAGACCGATGCCTCAGACTTTGCGGTGGGGGCGATATTGTCGCAGAAAGTGGCGGGGGATGAGTGGCGACCAGTGGCGTTCTTCTTGAGGGCCATGCAACCTGCTGAGCGGAATTACGATGTGCACAATAAAGAGCTTCTGTCAGTAGTGAAGGCATTTGAGGTGTGGCGGCCGTATTTGGAAGGGAACCCGTACCCTGTCAATGTGTTCTCAGACCACCGGAATCTCGAGTTCTTTATGTCGGCACGGGACCTGAACCGGCGGCAGGCGAGATGGAGCATTTTCCTGAACCGTTTTGTGTTTCGGATTCACCATAGGCCGGGACGACTGAGCGCAGGGCCCGATGGCTTGTCCCGCTGCCCAGACCACAAGATTGACGGGGTGGACAATGCTGGGCGCCAGATACTGTCAGAGGAGCGGGTGGTGAAGAGAGCGATAGCGGTGGCGGTGGTGTGGTGTGAGGAGTCGGAGGTGGTGCGGCGTGTGGCGGAGGTTCAGCGGATCCTGGCGGAGGTTCAGCGGATCCTGGCGGACGGCGACATCCTGGACATGATTCGGAAAACAGTGAGGGCGGACAGGAAACTTGCGCCACTGTGGGATATAGCGTCGGCACCGGCCTTGGTCCAGTCACGGCTGAAGGAGTTCACGGTGGACGGGGGTCTCGTGCGCTTCAGAGGACTGGTGTACGTACCGGATAATGGTGAGGTGAAGTGGATGATCCTGCAGCTCTATCACGATTCCATCCTGGCAGGCCACCCAGGACGTGCGAACATGCTGGCATTGGTAGCGCGAAACTATTATTGGCCACACATGTCTGAGTATGTCCAGCGGTACGTGGACGGGTGTGAGATGTGTCAACGTATCAAGCCATGGCGGCAGAAGCCATTTGGCCCGCTGCAGCCGCTGGAGGTGCCGGATGGCCTGTGGCAGCATATTTCAACGGACTATGTGGGGCCACTGCCAGAGTCGCGTGGGTTTGATGCTGTGCAGGTGGTTTGTGACAAGTCGACGAAGAGGGCGCATTTCTTGCCAGTGAGGTCAACGGACGATGCGGCAACAATGTGCGACACCTTCATGGAGAGGGTGTGGTGCCTGCATGGCACCCCGAAGAAGATTGTTTCCGACCGGGGCCCACAATTTGTCACTCGTTATACACGATGGATGTGGGAACAACTGGGCATTAAACCTGCGCTGTCCACGGCGCACCACCCACAGACTGACGGTCAGACAGAGCGCGCAAACCAGGAGCTGGAGGTATACTTACGCGCCGTCGTTGTCGACTACTACCAGGACAATTGGGTAGACTAGCTACCGTTTGCGGAGTTCGCGTACAATAACCGTCCGAACGCGGCCATCGGAATGGCGCCGTTTTATGCGGAGTACGCGTATAACCCAACGTTCTCGATTGACCCGGTTAATTCTCAGTCGGTGCCGAAGGCCGATGAGAGGTTGGAGAAGATATGGATGGTGCAAGGCGAGTTGAAGGCCTTACTGGAACTGGCGGGTGAATGCATGCGGCGTTTCCACGACGTGTGGGTGGATGAAGCGCCGGCCTATGTCGTGGGGGATCGCGTGTTCTTGGAGAGAGCAGACCTGCGATCAGACAGGCCGAACCACAAGCTCGACTTCAAGCGGTTTGGCCCATTCCAGGTAGCGCAGAAGATCTCGGACTCCGCGTACCAGTTGGCGCTGCCGGACGGGTGGACTATCCATGACGTGTTCCACATGTCATGCCTGGTCCCAGCGTGCAAAGACACCATCTTTGGCTGCCAACAGGAGCCGCCGCCCCCAGTGCAGATGGAGACAGGGGAGGAGGTTGAGATCGAGCGAATCCTGCGTGAGAGGAGGACACGGGGTGGGGTCTCAGAATTCCTGGTGCGCTGGAGGGGTTACGATGAGAGCGAGGATGAGTGGTTGAAAGAGTACGACATGCCGCATGCGTTGGAGGCGATTCAGGAGTTTCAAGCGAATGAGCGGACCCGCGGCCGGCGCAAGTGAGGGGCCCGGCGGGGGTGATTTTCTTTTCTTCTTTTTTTCTTACTGCTGTGAGGCCGGGGCCTTGCTCTAAGGAGGAGGGGCCGGGTGTCATGATACCTCCACAGTACTACGCTATCATGTGACCATTTCCGTACATTACGCGCTAGGCTCGTAGTTACATTCCTTAGTTCTATTCACTTCGTTATCAGGTATGTAACTACAGGTCTTGTATTAACCGTTACAAATAAACTTTGTTATCAGACTACAAACGTGCTGCCTTGCAGATCACCGTTTGAGCCTTACAGCCATCTTCTCCGTAATGCAAAAGTTCGGCCCTATTATCCGCAGGAATTTTGAACAGGGTAGGAACGTAGTCCGGCAAAGGAATGACCCACTGAAGGGCATCAGGGTCTTGCTTTGAAACGTTGCCGTGGTCGAAGTAAGCAGTTATCCAGTGTCCAAAGGCAGGGAGGCGAAGAGCTTCAGGGATGTAAGTATCCTGGATGAGCGACCAACCCTGTTTTGGTGCAGGAAACCCAAAGAATATTGGGTGAGGTTCTAATTTCAGCTAGTTCATCAGATTGTTAAGGGGGTAGTTTTGGTATCGACTCACCATATGCAATCGCTGTTCTGATGTAGGCTCCCAGGCGAGCACGGCTGTCAATGGAGAGATTGTGGGCGTTCGAGATGGTCGCAAGTGCTGCCACAGATCCAAAGGACCATCCAACTAGGATTATGCCACCAGTCTTCCTGTCCTCAGAAATCGGAGGAAGATTGTATTGCTTTATAAAATTATTGATGAACGTCGCGATCTTGAGGCCACGTGCTTGGAATTCTGCCTCTTTTTGAGTATTGGTCCCACCGTTGAAGATGACTCCGAGCTCCTCTGCAGAATACTTTGTAGAACCAGGATAATGGCGATGATTAAGAGCGACTACACGAGCGCCCTTTCTCTGGGCGACGGGTAAGAGCTTCTTAAAAATCACTAATCCAAAGTGAGGGACGAGTCAAGTTGGTGATGAAAGTGACATACAGTTGGAGAAGGATGTCCCATGGATAGCTACAATTGTGGTATATGGAGAGCCGGACGCTGGCTCACCAGAATCAATGTAAGAAAGCTCAATTTTGGGGCCGGCAGAGAGAGTACGGAATGTCATCTCCCAAAGCAATGTCTGAGGGGAGAGATGCGAGGGAACGAACGGACGTTCCTGTTTCATCCCTTTTGTACATCAAATTTCACATTAACACTTGATGACCAATTGGTAGTACATGCGTATTTCTCAATGATATTGCGAGTATTTTCCCACAGATGGTAGAGCAAGCGTCAAAACAATTTGCTCAAGGTGTTCGCGTGTGAGATAGAAACGAAGTATCTCAGCATCATCCAATAGAGACGCCGATGGAGGAAGTATCTCAGCATCATCCGATCAGCTGTGATCTAGATCAAATATTTATGTGAGTCACTTCAGGAAATACAGCAAAATCTCGAAAAATACCTGTTATCAGGCACATAACGAATTACACCAAGTACCTAGAGCTGCAAACACCTGTTACAGTTGCAATCAAATGAAGCACGGCATGATGGCATGGGGATGGAGTTTCAACACATCCCTCAAGACCAGTCATGTCTCTAGAAAACTTGATGAAGAGACCTCCTAGTAGCCAAGAGGCAAGGGTGGCAAATGTTCCAGAGAACTGAGTCTAAAATCTGTCAATAGAATAGTGGGAAACGTGTAACAAATATAGCACAGGAAAGAAAGTCAGAAGTATGTACTTCTGCCGCAAGCAAAGGAAGGACCAGTACATGTGAACAATTTGTAAGACAGAACCAATCAGTACCTACATGCCAAGTGGTGGAAAGGATATACAGTGCCACAAGTCACTCCCTTGCTGTGTATTCCAAAGAAAGGACAGTACTCTATGTATAATTGAATGCACAATAGTGCAATGACAATGCTGTAAAGGATGTAACCCCTCTCCTGGACCAGGAGATTATCTGGCAAGATGTCGCACATACTAAGTTTAGGTCAAAGATTGACCTGACAAGTTCATACAAGCAGGTGTGAACATGGGAATCAGACATGCACAAAACTGTATTTTTGTTAATTATAGGCATGTATGTCAGTAATAGAATGCAAATCAAGGACTGCAATTCCTCCACAATGTTCCAGTACTTAATGACATTGATGTTTTGCAATGTTATTAGAAGATTCATGCATGTGTATTTAGATGACATATTTATTTATTCAGATACTATGGAACGACACAAGAAACACCTTTGTATTATGTTTGAGCATTCGAGGAAGAATATACTCTACCATAAATGGAAGAGATGTGAATTATATGCAGACAGAATTGGCTGTCTGGTTGATGCAAAAGGTATTCAAGGAAAGGAAGGGACATTCTTGATTCATCCCTTTTGTACACAAAACCACATTAACTTTCTGTGCATAGTACATGCATAAATCTTGATATCACAAGTGCTTTCACACAGATGGTAGAGCAAGAGCTAGGCACTACAGAACAGACAGCCAAGTTGGAAAATATCCTAGCATCAAACCAATTTGTTCAAGGTATTTGTGTGTGAGATATAAGATCTCTAGGGGAGACACTTATGGAGGAAGTATCTCAGGATCATCTGATCAGCTGTGATCTAGATAAAATCACTAAATAAGTTTGGTTACAATACTTTTTCTATAGTTTTGACAAAAAATATTCAAAGAAAACTTTGAAATCAATTAAGTTATTGATACTGTGTTTTTATGTTGTTTCGATTTATATGAGTCACTTCAAGAAAAACACCAAAAGCTCAAAAAATGTTGAAGTCTGAACAGTGGTATCTATAATATACAGACTTATGTCAGAAGTCTGATCCTCAGTCCATAGTAGATCTGATCCTGACATTCTAATGCATTATTCTACAGTTACAGTAGAATGGTAATGCATTATCCTCTGTAAGTTCAGGTTGAGATCAGAGGATTGGGCTAGCCACCAGAAGACATCAAAGTTGTTGTTCTCAAATCACTGTTTGGAATCATTGTCCTGTTGAAAGTAGCAGGCACCCTCCTTTACCTCCAACTTCTCAAAGCTCTCCTTCACTCAATCATCTAAAATTTCACAGTATTGCTCTGCATTCATGATCTACACCACCTTTACCAAATTTTCTACCCCCTTCTAACCTATACAACTCCATACTATGAGATTATTCTCTCCTCCATGCTTCACAGTAGATGTAGTCATTCACTGAAATATCTGCTCCCCATAGTGTTAGGGGACACTCCTGTGCCTCCCGTTCTCTCTCTTTTTTCCTTTTCTTATTTCTTCTTTCCAGTGTTTCCATACTTACATTTATTCTACTGATTTACTTACTTTTAGTCCAAGTTGGCTGGTGGCTATGTGCTTTGTCAGTGCACATCCCAGCAGCTGCTGACAAAGCACAGGCCCCAGCAGTCCTTTATGTAATCAGGTCACATGACTTCTGCCACTGCTCCAGCAGTCCTTTACATAATCTGGTCATGTGACTTTTAACACTATTTTCGGACCCTTGGCTCTGGGAAATCTTAGACTTGTTCTCTTTGGATTCTCCTCTGCCAGGTGATTACCTACCTACTATCTCTGTTATACTTGCCTTCTAATAAACTTTGGATTTCCCTCTGCCAGTTGTGTGATTAGCCACAACCTCCAGAGGTCACCCTTACACATAGCTTCTACACATACTGCTTCTTATCCAATCCAATCCTATTAATCTTTGTCTCACCTGTCCACAACAGCTTTTTTAGTCCTCTACAGTCCAGTTCTGATGCTTCCAAGCTCATTGAAGTCATAATTTCTGATGTCTAGCTTTGAGCATAGGAACTTTCCTTTTTGTAGCAGACCAATACTCCTCCTCCTTTAGCACATTACAGACAGCCTCAGGAGAGACGGGGTTGGAAATAATGTTGTTAATAAAATGGATGGCTTAGACAGCTGTATCAAGTCTCCCAGTTGAGATTTGTTGAATAGGCAGGGGTCCAGAATGTTGAGAGCAAGGCTGAGAAGTAAAGAAATAGACATGGAATGGATGAAGAAATAGATGTGAAATGGTGAAGCAAAGAGATGCTTAGGTCTTAGTCAATGCCAGGTATAGTGTGCAACATGGCAGAAGGAGAAATAAAGAGGGAGGACAAAAAGAACCAGGTGCTAAGAAAAAAGCCAATGGTCAGCAGGCCACAATAACAGCAGCAATGAAGTATCAAGTTTGATGCTATTTGATTGACTTGTCAAGAGATAATTACAAGACAATAAATAGACAGTCACAAGTTACAGTGAGATGGAAAATGAGATTACAGAGACAAATCAAAGCCAAAAATGTGGGGTCAAGAAAGCTGTCTTTATTTTTCTAGTTATGCCTCTTTTATACATTTTTTACATATTTTCAAAGCCTCTATTTTCTTTGTAGGCTTTTACTACTGATTAGTTATATATAATTTGTGCCATGACTGCATCTTTGCATTCCAGCACAAACATCACCCAAACTTTCCACCAACTCTAAAGATCCATCTCCACTAGTCTAACAACTCCACCTAAACTCCTGCTGCTTGATCAGACATGAATCTCCAGTAGTGTCAGGGGACCCATCTTTCATCCCTCCTTTTCACCCTCTAATCCTCCTCTAGCCATCCCTGCTATAATTTTCTTTATGCATTTCCTCAAGCCCTACCAGCCAGTACCACCTTTGGGACTCTAGCTGCACTGGTTCTCTGTCTATAATTCATTTACTATTGGTCTTCCAGCATAGCTTTATTGAGACCCTTTCTTTATCTCTCATTTTCACCCTCTACTTCTTCTCTGGCCACTCTCATTATAATTTCCCTTGATGCATTTCCTCAAGCCCTATTTGCTGGTCCAATCTTTAAGACTCTAGCTGCACTGGTTCTCTGTCCATAATTCATTTACTGTCAGCCCCCCCAGCACAGCCACTTCTGGATTTGGACAATCTCCAGGTTTTCACTGTTTGAGTCTAGGGTTGAGGCTTTTTGTTATTCTGTACAGTAGCTCCCATGCATTCAGAGCCTTGGAAGTGCCACCTTTGGCAAAGGAAATCTCCAGAGTTGTTTTCTTTGAATCTCCCTCTGCCAGATATGTAGCTATATCTGTACAACCTTAGATAGTACTGAATATATACTTTGGATCTCCCTCTGCCAGCTGTGTGACTTAGCCATAGCCTTCAGAGGTCACCTTTACAGGTAGATCTCTCCAGAATGCCACTGACTAATTGGACCTGACACTGACACCCAGCTGATTGGCTCTGACATCTATCATTAACATCCCAGCCTACCATCAGCATTCTGCTATTAATGCTAATCTCTACCAGCAGTATTCTACTACTCACTGTGAGCTATCCTGACACTTGCCTAATATAATGCACACAAATTCAATATCCCTAAATGCTTTGGCAATGGCATGAATCTATTCTACATCCACTACTCTATCTTCAGGCTGAAGGTAGTTATGGTAGTTTTGATATTGCTTAACTATTACCTATATTGCCTCAAATTATCTGTGATCTCTATTTGTAAGTAGTTTCTTTTTTCAAATTCTATTCTTACAGTTTTTTAGTTTTTGTTTTTTTTGACTTCTCTTGACTTATTTTCTAGTTTTAACTTGATCTCTCTAAAAGACTCTCAATTTCCCTTCAACTCATTTATCAGTTTTTTCTTCATTTTTTTCCATCTTCCTAACTTTATTTGCTCTAATACAACTTACCTCAAAACCTGATACTCATACTTACACCCAGTTTCTATGCTTCTAGAACCAATTTACTAAGGCCCTGGAGACCTCTCTGTCCTATTGCAAAGCTCCAGACTTTCTCCTGTAAGTCCAGTAGATTTGAAATTGTTTTGCAAATGTCAAGTCTACTTAGTAAGAACTCACTTGTTACAAGAAGCCCCCATTGTCAGGGTCTTAAATTATTTGATTATCTTGCAAACACTATGTCTGCATGCAAGGAAATCATAGCTAATACTATACTCATTATTTTATTTTAAAAGATTTATAGTATTAGCTATTCCACTTTTTTAAATTGATTGTCTACTCAGTTGTAATGCATTGTAGTTCCATACTGTCATGACCCTCTTCTGACACCCCTTCTAAAGCCCCTCCCAATGACCTCCAGAGCCCAAACCTTTCTTGGAACCATTCCCAGCAACCACACTACTACTCTCCAACTACATCCTGCTATCATGCACATTTTCAGGCCATCATGCATTATTCTGAGCCATCACCCAATTTTCACACATCATCCTAGGCCATCACATAAATCACTCAGCCATTATGCATTATTCTGGATTATCATGTGGATCATCTAGCCATTACACATCACACAGATTACCTGCCATCACATATCACACAGATTACCTGGCTATTGTGTGGGTCACTTGGCCATCACGTATCACACCACTGCTCAAACCTTTGTTGATTTTGTGGACTGCCCATGTGATCTCCTTAATACAGCTATTCTCTGCCCTGCTGCCACATATAGAATCCCTGGACCTGCCTGGAATCCTTCATAGACAGTACCTTCTCCTACCCATAATATATAAAGACCATAGGTAGCTCCCATGTACCTTAGTCTTGATATTAACAATAACAACCCATGTCTCTGTTTGTCTGAATCTCTATCTAATTTTCTTTTGTGCTTGCTTTAGTCCCCTTTGTGCTTGCCTTGGTCTCTTATTCTGGTGCACACCTCATCAACTGGCATGCACTACACTCTGTTAACTTGATTTCATCTTGTCACCAGAACTCCTCCATCAACTCAATGCCCCACTCTCAGCTCAACCCCAGAGCAAGTCCTTTAACCCCAGGACTTACTCTTTTTGCCATCTTGTGCTCTGGAACCATCTTAGAGCTCTCAATGCCATGTCTATATAGTTCAGCATTCACTTGCACCTCATAAAGTCATTGCTTATTAGAAAAGGCCCTTGGGTCAGTAGAACCTGACACATATATAGCTGTTTGAGTTAATGAGTCTGCTGATAAAATAGTAATCATAGCAATATATTATACCTTGAACACAACATACTTTTATAAACTATTTGTAAAAGCAGTCACTTACTTTGTTCAATTTATCTTTAACATATAGTTATAGCATGACATGTACTGGAGCCACCTCTGCTAGCATAGAAATAGCATAATTTGAGTTTTGAAGAACTCAAGTGCTTTGTCATATATAATAATATGAATTTTGTATCTTTATAAGCTTGTCCTCTAAAATTTTCAATCAATTCATAAATCACATAGTTCTATTGCATGTTTGTGAACTTCTTAGATATAAATCCTGCAAATCAGCATGTTTACCATGCTAGTCTTTGCTTATATATTGTTCCTATTAATATGTCAATCTCTCACTGAGACAGACAGAATCTAACCAGAAAAAGCTCCCAATATACCCATACAAATAGTAAGTGTGTGTCAAAAACAGTAGACACAGAGAGGCTTACTTCCACTGCTGACACCAAAACCTGTTTCCATTAGAAAAAGTGACAAAAAATGTGTCATGCCATTTCCAATATACATATTTTCAAGGGAAAAAGATTTGAGACAATGGAAAATGCCTTTTTTTAAGGCAAAAAGTTGCCAAAAAAATGGTATGATACATTTCTTTGTCACTTTTTCTGGTGGAAACAGGTTTTAGTGCCAGCAGTGCTCTAAAAAGACCCCAGCACTATGTAACAATGACAACTAAGGACCATAGCTGTGAGGGCAACCTCTAGAGGCTATGGCTGAGTTGCATAGCTGGAAGAGAGAGATCCAAAGTATAATCAGTACTATCTAAGGTTGTATAGGCATAGCTACACACTTGGCAGAGGAAGATCTAAAGAGAACAACTCTGGGGATTTCCTGTGCCAAAGGTGGCATTTCTAAGACTCTGGATGCATAGGAGCTACTGTACAGAATAACAGAAAGCCTCAACTCTAACCTAAAACAGTGAAAACCTGGGGATTGTCCAAATCAAATTTGGAAGTGGCTGTGCAGGAAGACTGAAAGTAAATGAATTATGGACAGAGAACCATTGCAGCTAGAGTCCTAAGAGTGGTACTGGCAAGTAGGGCTTGAGGAAATGCATAAAGAAAAACTATAGTAGGGGTGGCCAGAGGAGCATTAGAGGGTGAGAAGGAGGGATGAAAGATGGATTTCCTGACATTACTCTCTCCTTAGCATGCAGCGTCTTGATGTACTGGATAGAAATAGTCTCTGATGGCTTGGTCCACCTGTGAGGCAGAGTAAATACCTTGAATAGCATGTAAAGCCTAAGAGTTTTGATGGTAAAATACTTGGACTAGCACTGAAGCATGAATATTCTCCTGAGGTTCCCAAGATATGTCCTCAATCCCATAGCCCTTCCACTTTACCTTGCACTGGAGTTTGCAATGAAACAAGTGGCTATCCAGTATCTGCTCCACCTCATATTCTTCCTCATTATCCACTTGAACTGGTGGTGGTGGAGGTCAAGAGCAATAGCCTGGTATTGGGTCCTCTAAAGCTGGAGTTAGCTTTACTACATTGAAAACTGGGTGGAGTTGACACATAGATGCTGGCAGCTGGAGTCGATAGGCTAGAGGCCCAATCTGTCATTCCAAGGTAATGCTTAAGATGGCTGGCTTGGTCATAGAAACTGTATAGGGCCTAAAAGGCAATGCAGTGGGGAAGAGACTTGAAGTGGCTAAAAGGAATTCAAGCAGCTAAAAAGGGCTCCCAGACCAAAACCTAGAGAGTTGTTCTGCTGTAAGGGCAATCTCTGGAGGCTATGGCTAAGTCACACAGCTGGCAGAAGGAGATCCAGAGTATATATTCAGTACTATCTAAGCATTGCTGGCACTGGAAGATATTTTCTTTGGAAAAAGTGTGAAAGAAATATATTATATCATTTCTAAAGTGCAAATTTCCAATGGAAAAAGTCTTTAAACAAAGGAAAATGCCTTTTTCTATTGAAAATATGCACTTCAGAAATAGTATAACATGTTTCTTTCACACTTTTTCCAGGGGAAATATCTTCCAGTGCCAGCAGTGAAGGTTGTATGGATATAGCTACATACCTGGCAGAGGAAGGTTCAAAGAGAACAACTCTGGGGATTCCCTATGCCAAATGTGGTATTTCCATGGCTCTGGGTGCATGGGAGCTACTGTCACTGCTGGCACCAGAACCTGTTTCCATCAGAAAAAGTGACAAAGAAGTGTGTTATGCCATTTCCAATGTACATATTTCCAAGGGAAAAAGGTTTGAAACAATGGAAAATGCCTTTTTCTAAGGCAAAAAGTTGCCAAAGAAATGGCATGACACACTTCTTTGTCATTTTTTCTAATGGAAACAGGTTCTGGTGCCAGCAGTGTGTACAGAATAACAGAAAGCTTCAACCCTAACCTAAAACAGTTACTGCTGGCACTGGAAGATATTTCCCTTGAAAAAAGTGTGAAAGAAACATGTTATACCATTTCTGAAGTGCAAATTTCCAATAAAAAAAGGCATTTTCCTTTGTTTAAAGACTTTTTCTATTGGAAGTTTGCACTTTAGAAATGGTATAACATGTTTCTTTCACACTTTTTCCAAAGGAAATATTTTTCAGTGCCAGCAGTAAGTGGAAACCTAGAGATTGTCCAAATCTGGAAGTGGCTGTGCTGTGAGGCTGACAGTAAATGAATTATGGACAGAGAACCAGTGCAGCTAGAGTCTTCAAAGTTAGACCAGCAAATAGGGCTTGAGGAAATGCATCAAGAAAAATTATAGTGAGAGTGGCCAGAGAAGAAGTAGAGGGTGAGAATGAGAGATGAAGAAAGGGTCTCAATGCAGCTATGCTGGAAGACTAACAGTAAATGAATTAGGGACATTAAACTCAATGGAGAGTATTTGCCTTTTATAATGCATGAGATATGCCCCAATATGCATGCACATAGGAGAGTGCTGGAATTTGCCCAGCAGGCTCTGGAAAACTTGGCATGAGTGCATAATACAATCATTGAAGCTTGTGTATTTCAGGCCAAGTATGCAAATAAATGCCAGCAGGATGACCCACTAATTAGACTAGGCATGCTGATATACTTGTCAACCCACAATTTGTGGTTGCCCATGCAGGTAGGCTGAGAAGCTTTGTCAAAAATGGGTGAAACCATATTGTGTCCATGCATTATTCCAAAATTTCATATATTGCTATTGTGACCATATAATGCATCAGATAATGCATTGTTTCTGTTGAGGATAGATTCTACCCTATGCCTCACATACTCAATCACATTTCTTTATATGTTTTATAATTACTTAATCTTACAATTTTTTCATTTCCATATCTGTAGTGCCACACCTCAGTTGTTTACCACTATATCATGATCATCTAAGGTTTGTATAGTTTATTATTAAATCTCCCACTCACTTACTAATTATGCTACCAGTTATAATTTACATTCTATTCAACAGGTAGCTTATCTTTAATACAGTCGCTTACTACTATATTGTGATTGTCTGGGTTATAACTTACATTCTGTTCAACAGGTTATGGGCTCCATCCTTGGTTGAAAAAGAGTACAACTATGAAGACCCCTATAACTCACAAAATTTCTGAAAAGTTTAAAAGCCTTTAGCCATATCAGGCACTAGCTCGATGCTCCTACCATTCTCATTACCCAAAGACCAAAAATATAAAGAGCATGAAAATTATGCTAGTTGAAAGATAAACATGCTAGCACATGGAAGATCCCATGGCCTACTCAATGACTGGGAAGACTGAACTGTTGTCCCTCAATCCATTCAATGTGAACATTAAAAAGACAAAGAAGCACCTACAAGTGAAACTACAACCCCTCTTTCTCTCTCTGTTACACTGTCATCTACTTCTGTACACTGTGCAAAGTTGCTGGAGAAGGGGGACACATTGAAAGATGTGCAAGCTTATTAAAGCTGAAAACAATGCCAGCACAGAAGTAATGGATGAAAGATTTATTGTCAAACTGCTCAATTCATTCTCCAAATTTTGGAATCCTATTATATTGACAATGTCTGGGGAAGCTGAGCTTGTTAGGGTAATACAGACCTTGACAACCCATGGTGAATGCATAGCAAATAGATTTGGATCATCTGCATTGAGTACAGGCTCTGCAATTATGATCAACACTGTAAAGGCTTTTGAAGCCCTAATCCATGCTCTCCAAGCCCAGGTTAAAAATATGACCAAAATTAAACTAAATTTTGACAAGAAATGCTTGAACTGCAAGAAGACAGGCCACATTATAGCAGACTGCTTCAAGATAGGTGGTGGCAAGCAGGGTCAATATCCATTGTGGTGAAAAGCAAAGTGTACCCCTCTATTTCTAGCACAAGCTTTATGTCAACTACTTCTAGTAGAGACGTCTCACTTGGTGGTCACTTTGCTCAATCAGGAATCAGAAATGTTTGTCATATGGGTCATCAGCAATGGCAAGGAACGCACCCTAGTATTCAGGGATGCATTACATGCACCTAATGTAATGGCTAACTTGATCTTAATAAGCAAGCTAGACCTTATTTGGTGTTTGGACAGCAGAAGGTCTGCTTCTTTCTGGATAAGGCAAAAATCTTCACAGGTGAGCTTAGGAATGGAATGTATCTTATCTTGGATGCCTTCACTGTACCTATGCCAACAGCATTAACAATGCTACCCCTCCAATATCCTGCAGATATCTGTCATGACCTTCCTTGAATGCCTTCCCTGGAACACACCCCTCAGGGCCACCCCCACAGCTGCCCGACTACCCCAATGCCAGAATATGCCTGCCATCACCCACATTTATGCCTGCTATCATACACATCACCTGGCAGAAGCCCAACAATCAAGCATCATGCTCCAGATCAATGTCATCCAAACAGTGCCTGGCCATCATTCAGCTATCATGCATCACACTCAATACTAAGCACACAGATCTCCATCAATCCTGCAGGCTACCTGCGTGATCTCCTTGAATACAGCTACCCTTCTGCCCCGCCACCACACATAGAGTCTCTGGAGCCATTCCAGACAGTCAGACCTTGGAACCATAGTATATAAAGACCAAGGTAGTTTCCTTGTACCTTAGTCTTGATATTATCATAACTTTGATTTTGTCTCTTTTGTGCTTGCTCTTTCTGTCTCTCTCATGTTTGCCTCCAATTTAATCTCATTCAGCATGCACTCTATTGACTGGCATGCACTATGGACTCAAATCCTACTCCAGCCTTGTCAAGGAACCCTTTCTTGACTTGACCTTTATATTAAAACCAACCACTCCCAACCCCAGAGTAAGTTCCCACCCCCAGGACTTGCCTGTTTGACCATCTCGCACCCTGTAGAACACCCTGGAGCACTTGACATCTCAATACATGTAGTTTGGCACTCAAGTCTGCCTCATAAGAGCATTGGTTCTTGGAAAAGGCCCCTGGGTCAGCAGAACTTGACACAACCCTTCGCATTTGTGGCAGGCCAGGCACTATACTCTCACATACAAAACAATGGACAAGCAATACATATATTCAAGTTATCTATAGACAGCATCCTTCAGGCCAACCTAGCCATCATCTGGCCATTATCCCAAACATTATACACCATGCAACCAGGCAAGCCATCAGATCCCATCAGCCAACAACTCCCTTTATCAGCAACTGATTATATGGATTGCTCACATCATCTAGTGCTATACAATCTATTCCAGACCCCTCCATGCCACCATCTGCTCATACTGATCCCAGGTGGATCTCCATCAACCTTGATCATGTCATATAAATAGCTATCATGTACAAATAGTCTCAATATTTCACTGCACTTGACTTAATTCATTCACTCTCATTTGGTCTCTTTTGCATTGGCTTGTGCACTTAATGCACCTCCCAGATTATATACAACGACTACTTGTTTCTTCTTTATTTTTATTCTTGTCTCAAACATTGTTTAAGACTTAACAAACCTTGCCAACTTACCAACAATCCTAGAATGAGCCTGTTATCCCTGGACTTACCCAACCAACCTCAGACAACCTTGAGACCAACTCAAGCCTACATACATAGTTTGGCATTAGGTCCACTTTGTAGGGTGGTAACTCCAATGAGAAGCCTCTGGAGTCAGTGGAATCTAACATATTTGAGCTCTTTCTTTCGATCTTTTTGATACTTGCATCCTTTTTTCTCATGAGATATGCATTAGAAAAATTGTAACCAATTTCCAATGCAATTATGCACAACAAAATTCTAAGAACTGTATTTTGTTTCATGGTGATTGTACTCAATTTGTTCCTCCACTCTGCTTCCAAGTCTCGAGTCATTTTGAACATGCATTTCTTATGACTGTCTGGGTGACAATTGTTACAGGACACCTTTGTCAAGGAAGATGATGTCTGACTTTGGCTACTTGTCTCACTTCATAACCATACGTTTTTCAAATTCATCAAAGCTTATTTCATATGCGGTTGCATTCGAAGTCCGACAAATGTCTCGCATATTTAAAAATGACATATAGCCATATTTGTATTTAAAGTGTGTTGTAACCGGGAGTGAAAGCCATCACTTGGTTTCAGGTGTGTCTCTAACTTTACGTACTTCCGATTTAACAAATCGTTGATCATATTGCTTGTTCTCGAACTTCAGATATTAATATTATTCTTACAAACTCAATATATCAAATATATCGTACGCGTCATGCTGGGTCAACCTTACTGCGCACTGAGCTAGATTCAAATATACTACTCATACCTGAACAATGCTATATCTAGCCTCAAACCCGCATGTGGTTAGCTAACTGTTTACGGAATGCTGTTCTCGTATATGAACTATATCTTTTCGGCTGTCCAAAGATGGAGAGCATCCAGTGCACAGAAGCCAGTCTATGACCTCCATCAGTAAATGAATGATCTAGAACTTCTAATCTTTGCGCTGTTTTAGAAATCGTCAACTAATGAAACGATCTTTGCCATGTAAAAAGGTAATATCCTTGCATTCTTTGGTATACCTTCTCAGCCGCCTGCATATATGATTTCGGAGATTGATAGCTTGCCATTAGTGTCTCCGCTTTTGCCATCGAAATTCCGACTCGGACTAGGGCACGAAAAGTATTTCTTTCACGGACTTTGATAATAATGATATCCTCAACCCTGAATGACTGCAGCCAAAGTCAATTTCCTTTCCCTCTCGTCCATACAAACGCCGTTGATGGTTTTAATCCCAACGCTTGCTTTTTCATTCCTTGTTTTCGCTCAGTACAAGCGGTGTCAATACCTCAAAAGATTCAAACTACCGCCGGGGCCCCCTGCAAAACCACTTATAGGGAATCTCTTAGGCTTTGACCTTCGCGCCATTGCAATGAGATTCCCGGAGTACAAATCTATCTACGGTGTGTTCTCGTTTTCTACTCCACTAAAACTGAAGGAAAAATGATAGACTTAAGACTTTCAGGCGACCTCGTGTATTTCCATGGCTTAGGAAGGAGTATCCTTCTCCTCAACTCCCTCGAAGTGATCAGTGACCTTTTTGAGAAACGTCCGTTGACATACTCTCACTGCCCCTTGCTCAACGTTGCAGGCGAGTTAGTGGGTCTTATAGAGGTTGGTTTGATCTACTTTAGCTTGACAGCTAAACATGTATTGATACACCGGGCTCCAACTGAGCCCGGCATTAAGATATCTAAATAGTCCCAAAATATACCCTATATGCGCTGAAAACTGTAAGCGCGCGTTGAAAACTGTAAACGCAGGGGACTTACCTCCAAAAACAAAAACTATGTGCCACGACGACCAGATAACCAGACAAGTCAAAAGACAGCCAGGTGGCAGCCAAGCGATCAGGAATCGATCACAAGGAGATAGCCGAGGAGGTGGCAGTGCCAGATCTCGGGACAAACCCCGAGATCAAGCCTGACATCACCATCTAAGGACATCACCGAGCCACCGTTCCGGCCAACTCCTGCTTGGTCCATAACGCTCTACTACAACCCATCGTCGGACCACGAAACCCTACGACAGCGAGGTAGGATGGCAGGAAGAAGGCAAAAAGGGGGAAGAAAGAGGCAGAGGTTTAGCCGAAGAAAAACGGGGCAACATTTAGCCACGGACCAGGAGCCGGCAATAACAAGACCGGTACTCGGGCTTGGGCACTGGAAAAACGGATTCACGCGGACAAAATGCTGGTCCGTGCGGGCAGGGGCAAGGTATAAATAGGAAGGAAAACGAGAGGAGGAGGCAAGAAAAAGTAGTTGCCACAGCTCGGAGTCCCCAGGGAGCGGATATCCTAGGCTAAAGAGCTTTACTTAGTCTTCGGGTTTGGGATTAATACACCATTTGCGCCCTATTTTCGAGTGATTTATTAAGTTACTCAAAATCAAATCAATAAAATTCTATTACTACTGTATAAAAGTGCGCGTGCTGTGTAAACTAAGAGCCCCACGAATTAGTGAAGCGAAAGATTACAATTCGCAAGTTTGACTTCAGTTTTATTAAGTCAACTTTACCCATCGTCAATCGTACATTTCGCATCAGTATTTCCAGAGTGTTCCATTCCTGTGCTACGGTGAAGGACGGGACGAGCACAGACGCATGTCCTATATTACCCTTGACCCGATAGAAACGAAGAAATTTCATGCCTACAAAGAGAATATCTCGGCGCTTTTGAACCTTGCATTGTTGGATGACCCAGAGGATTTCGTTACACATTTAAAATTGCCTGTATTTTCCCTCATGGTGGTCCCAATTGATATGGACTAACTTGAAACAGAACCGCGGCGAGGCTGGCTTTGTCTGTAACATATGGAATGTCGGTAAATGAAGCGGGCCGGGACGTACGTTTCTTTATTCTATCTCTGGCTAGACCATCAGATGCTTATTGATGGCTGAATGGACTAAGTTCGTCAATCATGCAGAACAAACCATGACCCTCGTCAGAGAGATCACTGCCGCAGGTGTATACTTTACCGACTACCCGCAATGTCGTAAGTTTTCGCTCTGCTAAGCTTGCTCGGAGTCTGGGAGATTGATATTACCCCAATAGTAAATTACCTGCTGCCTTGTCTCACGTCTCATCAGCATGCTGCCCGTGGCAGAGCAATGATCGACTATTTTCTCACGATGCCCTTTGAGTATGCCAAGCAATCCATGGTATATCTCACCATTCTCTTCGTCCATCTATTATATGGCATTTGGTTTGATGTATCATGTTAGGAAAAGGGAACAGGTCCCCCCTCGCTGGTTAAGGACCTTCTGTCACAAGCCATGGGTGATGATTCGTCGACGTTCGAGGATCGCGTGAAGTGGGTCGCAGGAAATAACTACTCCGGTACGTCGCGTCCAAGTATTCCCTCCACCCATACATACGTGACGTGACACTCACTGCTACCCAGCCGTTAGCGAAACAGTACATTCCTTCAAAATTTATACTTTATTTATTTCTAATGTCATATCTGATCTCCTAGCTATCCACAGTTCTCTTAACATTTTTCCTCGCCATGGCTCTCCATCCAGACAAACAAAAGCGAGCACAGGAAGAGTTAGATCGGGTCATAGGTAAAGATCGGCTACCCACAATGACAGACCAAGTTAGTTGTCTGTATGTCAGTGCGCTGATCAAGGAGACAATGAGGTGGTATCCTACCTGGCCTTGGGGTAAGTTGGAAATCAGATGACCGTATGATGATCATCGACACAACAGGTGCTATACGATGTACGTCGAAGGATGACGAGTACCGGGGTTATTTTATACCGAAGGGTACTATCGTTGTTCCCAACCTTTGGTAGGCCCCTTTCTTTCTCAGTCAAAGGCTTCACCTTTATCGTGGGGAGGGCTGTGACAGTTGAGCCTGCTGGTAAATACGATCCTAAACTATTTATCCCGGAACGCTTCCTCGGTCCCGATCCGGGCAAAAATCCAAGCGCCGGGGTCTTTGGTCGCGGCCAAAGGTACCGTTTTCTCTCTTCTTCATGGGATTACCTGACAATTATCCTGGTCAAGGATATGTCCCGGAAAAGCAGTCGCAGAAAGCTCGCTTGCTGTATTAATACCCACCATTCTATCTGCATTTGACATTTTGCCGCCTCAGGATGGAGTGCTGGAAGCAAAGTGTGGGTCAAATCTTTATGGGTGCGTGTATCGTCATTCACTTCATTCCTCCTGATCAATATTGCATGAATCTAGCTATGAACCATTTAGATGTAGGATCGTCCCTCGTTCGTCAAGGGCTGCAGAACTGGTCAGAAGAAGAGCTGCGCTAGTAAACGTTTAGAAGGTATCCCCTTGTTGATATTGTACATAGTATCCAGCAAATTCAGTACAATCAATATCTATGTGGCTGGCTCTCGTAGCTAAATTATGCCGGTCAGATTCTGTCTCACAAACTAATACAGGACGTACGGTTCCTCCAAATATTTGAGTTCCTCTTCGCTCAGAGTGATTCCTGTCGTGATCGACTCAAGAACCCGCTCAGGCTGAATTTGAAACAGTAAGTTTTCAATATCGAGTTGCTATATAAAATGACATACCGTGTTGGCACCGACGATGGGGCTGGATACCTTTGTTAGACTCCAAGCAAGAGCAACTTGATTCATCTTCCAAGACCGCTTCTCTGCAATCTCCGCGACACGGTTGATGATCTTGATATCGCTCTCCCTTCGTCTTTTTTCAAGAAATGTTCCACTGACGCCTTTCGACCTTGGGGTCTCGGTCCCAACTGGGCGAGCAAGGTGTCCGTCCATCAAAGGCGAGTATGCCACGACACCGATGCCCTTGTAATTGCAGTAATCAATCAATTCACGTTCCTGTTATCGCTCGCATCAGGAGACAGCAGAAAAATAATGACGATGGCTCACCTCCGTACGATAGAGAAGCGAATGCTCCAACTCAACGCAACTGAACTGGGTCCACCCGTTCAGCTGTGCCACATTATTCATCTCTGCAAATTGCCAGGTCTTGACATTGGACGCTCCAATATAACGAACTTTGCCAGAGCGAACAAGGTCATGAAGCGCACGCATCGTTTCCTCAAAGGGCGTTTCCGAATCGAAGGTATGAATCATGAGAATGTCGACATAATCCGTTTTGAGGCGCCGGAGTGAAGCATCGACTTGATTGAAAATCGCACTCCGGGAGAGGCCCCCTTGATTCACGTAATCGCGCGTGTCCTTCAATCCAGGCTTGAAGAAACTAGTAATCGTGGATGGATCTTCTTCGTCGACGAGAAAACGGATTTTGGTGATGAGGACGAGTTTGTGGCGAGGAATTTGATTCTTTGAGCGAAACATCAGAGAGGGGATCCATCCATAAGGTCCGAAAGGGTGGACATACCTCGACAATAAATTTACCGATGATTGACTCCGAATCACCGTTGCTTTATATGATCGAGTGAGCATGATGACTTGGAATCTATGAGCTTCAACTTCGCATGTTTACCTGTACATATTGGCTGTGTCCCATGTCGTAATTCCTGCATCCCATGCCGTTTTGAGTAGTTGAAATGCCTGATCGTATTCAAAAATGGATATCAAATACATCTTGACTTGTGCAAACCTTGTCTCCGGTCAGGTTAATGTCCTAAGTTCCACTTCCTGAGTAAGCGCGGGATGATCAATTTTCAAAGTACATACCTTCCAGGAAGTATTTCCAATAGTCATACATCCAAGCTGTGTAGATATCGATTTTAATCGACATTTGCATGGAAATCTCAAACGACTTACAATCGGGGACGATACACGGAGGCCAGTCTTTCCCAGACGAACATAGCTAGCTTTGACAGTCATAAGCGGAAAAAAGATGATGTGGTCGACAATGCTGAAGAGCTAGAAGGGAGCTTTTGGAACAACGTCTCGGAAGAAATACCTGACATTTTTAAAAACGATAAGCGACCGATGGGGGTCAAGTGATGGATGGCGCTCACATCTCCAAATAGAATGTGACCCGAACAATAATCACCGCCCGGCGGACATGCCTGACTGTTATGCCTGACTGTTCCATGATCTGTCTTAAGGAGGTAGTGGTCCTTCCAGATATCTTCAACAAGACTTGTTGCAGATCAGACATGTTTGACATGAATGCGTCATGGAGCGACGTGAGAAAGAAAACGAGTTGAACGCACGTGGCAGGTCAGGGATTCTGCACGTGATCGCGTCCCTATCCCCTTGCCCAACCGCTCTCTCCCTAGAGAATCTCAAGGTTCAATAGTTGATCTCAGTGCATCTAACATGAGAGCTTTACTGACAGTTGAAGACGGATCTTTGACTCACACACCGACCGGCATATGATGTACAGGCACATGGTTGTCTGCCACTGTGAGGCGCTGAGTGCTTCTCCGGACCTACTGCCATTGAAACATTGAGCATATCGTGGATGAGCATGTTATCCAGTCTTCTTACATACCACGTTGTTCGACGGGGATGCGCGGAGGCTCCACAATGCTATATCAGAAGGGGTTTTGTAAGCGACGCTAGCAAGTCCGAGTCGCGCGACGATGATGTCTCTCTCCCTTCCAACTCGGGTTCGCTCTCCGGTCGGTTCAGTCTTCCCAACTCAACTAGAATCACCCATCGCAAGTTACTCAGTCTCATTCTTCGGATTTCACTCCGGGAATACTAAATGGTTCCAAACATATCCTAATACTGTCATACTCCAGACCTGCAAATGTGCTTGTACTGTACCGTCGTTAAAGCTCTGGGAACCCTCATGGCACACGTGGCTTTTGGTGACATGACCAGGTCAATCCAATGCCGGGTGTGATATGCTCCGCGTTTTCGCGTCGCATGGTTTATGTTCGATTAAAGAACGGTATGACTATACGCCAAGCGGAGAGGCAGAGGGTCTCGTCATCTCGGAGCCTTCTGGTATTGACACCGAAGCTTATCGATCGCTCTGCTCCCGGTACTCAGAGCGCCATTGGTTTTTCCTAGAAAGAGAAACCTAGTCAAGATGCAACGGCAGCTAAACTCTGTCCCGTGCCCTGGAACTCAGACCTTATGTCTTTCTCCTTATGCTTCCCCTCCATCCGGGAGATCTAGACTTCGTCGATCTGGTCTGTTACAGGGGTGCCCAACGTAGGTTGTCCAAGGAAATCGTCAATACTCCGTCTATGTCGGACTACATCGATGATGCTTTCGACCGTTCATGACCGTTGCTGATTCTCATCTGGGTGCCACCGAGTCACTAGTATCGTGAGTGCGTTGTCTTCCGTCCTGCCTCGATCATTCTCGTTTCAGCTCAACTCAAGTCCCCTGTCTTTAGAGTACTCAGCAAGTTTGGCGGACGGTTTCAGCCCGGGAACGTTGAGCTTCTTGCTTCTTTAAGTCGCTGATCGATCGTGAGATTATGCTTCCGCAAAGTTTTCCATCGTAAATAAAACGATGTCTACACAATCCACAAGTCTAGTGCCCCATGAACGTTGCATGAACAAAGACTCTTCAATTTCTGACAGAGTCCACTTGTGAGAGCAAAACGTTAATCTTATCAGAGGCTTACATCATGTTTTGATTTTTGATTTCTTTCGATTATTTTATCTTGTATTTATGGGCGTCTCTCAGGCCCAACTTTCTTAAGCGATGTGATTCTCTATTAAGAGCATCCTAGGGTCAAATGACATGATCCAGTATTGCGGCTTGTACCGAACCTCTTTCTTCAACCCAGCTCTAACTTACCACTTCTTTTCTGAGCTCTCCTTGACGGTTCATGCATGATAAGCGCGATCTACCTTCTCAACTAGACCTCAGGAACCTTGGCGAGACCAGTTTTGAAGAGGGAAGCACACTTCACAACGGTTCTCATGGTCAGGTCAGTCATGAAAGCAAGGCTCGGTCCGTACGAGACGTGGGTCCCACGCCAACTTCAAATGCATCTGTGACGTGTGAGCGGTTTTTTGGTGAAGTAGTTTCAACGACTCACGTCTTGGGGCCAGATGCGAGAGAAACGTCATCTTCAAATTCTCAGTTGTTCTCTGTGTGGAAGGCTTCGGACACAAATATATCATTGCCAGGTATTACTTCTCTTGTCCTTTCCACCTGTTTTGTCAACTTGTAACAGAGGTCTCAGACTCCGGACATCATCCCTCCACACCAGTGGACAATCCCCTGGAAGCTCTACGTACGCCGGTGTCTTCAAGTCAAGACCATCAAATAACTTCAGTTTCAAATTTGTCCTTTCCTTTCACGCCTTCTCAAGACGTCGATTCTACGTTGCCAATCCAGGGCTTGGAAAATTTTCCGACATTGCCTCTGGGCGCTCAAGCCCCAGTCTCGCCAGGCCAGTATCGCCAAGGTTATTGCTCGACTCGGTTCGATCTTCGAGATATCAACTTAAATCGGGTCAACAAGTGGTCCCATATTGGTTCATGGGATGCAGAATACGAACTTCCGAACAAGAATGTTGGGAAATCCTCGCAGGATTATGATGACATTCCTCACCAAAGGGTTGCAGCTCTTCGTTCGTGCTCTCCCTCTCTTATCCAGTTCTATATTGATGTACGGCACATAAATAGACACTCAATCAGAGCGGCCTTCGCTCTCGAGAATCACCGAGTCAATCAAATCGTCATCGCATAGTCACTCGGGAGATAGCTTTTTGTCTACTTCAGAAGTGCCTCCGTTACCATTCCTGCCTGAGGTTGATTACTCTCGTAAAGCACTTCCTTCTGTCAACTGGAGCTCAGATAGCCCAAGCAGCTTATTGAGAATATTAGCTGACGATACGACAACAGTTCCTTCTGTCTCTAGGTGAGTTGCAGTGACTCTAAACATGGTCTCCCTGTGCTAATTTTCTTGTGAAAGTTCGATTATGGGGGTAAATCTTGATTTGTCCTCGCAGGAAGATCGAGAATACCCACAAGGTGAACTTTGTGGGAAAGAAAATCCTCTCATTCACCTTTCTCTGCTATCGTACTTGGCCTTTCAGCTTGAAAAGAAAGTACCTCGAGCTCATCATTTCAAAGGGAGCGTTCAGTACGAGCAAGCATTTACAGGGAAGGACATTGTGGTGAGTACTCGCGAAGAAATCATACTTATCCCGGAGAATGCTAATCGAGCTGAAGTCGACAATTCATGCCCAACTTCAGCGCGAGTTGATAGTAATTCATGGTCTGTTGATCACTGATCGACGGGCATCGCTTCAAGTTGCAAAGAGCTTACAAAGCCAACTTTTCTTCACCGAAGTCGAATGGGACGACTTCACAAAGGTTCAGGACAATTTAGAGGATGTATTCAATTTCCTTGACAACGAGATGTCGTTTGATGAGGAATGTCATGATGATCTACCTACTGGCGTCGTGACAATTCTGACACGATGCTATTCTCCGACATGTTCGGAAAATGCTCCCTGTTATTCACATGTCTGCCCTCGAAAGGTGAGCGAGACCCAATACTCGTTTTCTATCGATTCTGAGCGGATGACTTGGAGGGGGACTTAGCCGCGGTACTGGCACGAGCGCCTGAAGAGCCGCATGTTCCCATTCTCAGAACATGGGCAGCAAGCGTCGGTTCGGAAATTATGTACCATCTTTCAGAGACCGAAATTCGTCGACAGAAGTACGCAGTTTTCTATCCTTGCCGGTCATTAAAACTCAATTGATATGGGTCTCTATTAGCGTCATCCATCATTTCATAGAGAAAGAAAAACATTACGTCCACAGCCTAGATCTAGTTGAAGAGCACTTTATCATGCCTTTGAAGACGACCAAGCCCTCCGTCGTGAGGTCCAGCGTAGACGAATTCATTAATGATGTATTTGGTGTTATACTGGATCTTCGCGAATGCAATAGACGTCTCGTTGAAGCAATGCATATTCGTCGACGGGAAGAGGGTTCAGTCATTAGGACCATCGGCGACATTGTGTTCGAAGCAGTGATCGATTTTATGTCGCCGTATCCAGCCTATATTGGTCATCATCCGATTTCAGAAAGACGTTTAAAAGACGAGATTGACAACAATCCCTATTTTAGGCTTTTCTTGGAGGTCCGACCTTTCCCTTCGATAAGGTGATGATGCCTGACCCAGCGTATCAGGATTGTTCGCGTCAAACTTCGCGCAATGGAGATGTACCTCGCCTCGATTTAAAACGGTTTTTAAATCGACCCGTTGAATATCTACAGAAGCTGTCGGGGAGTCTGGAGGCTATTCTTGGTTTTACAGATCCTCACAACACGGATTACGAGGCTCTGAAAGCAACCATACAGACAGTGAAGAGTCTACAGTCTACGACGCAGCTGATCACTTTCCAGCGTTCCATGATGCGAGGTATTCCGGGAAGATGGGAGTGGCACGATCTTGTATCAAGTGAGGTCGTGTCAACAATAACAACAGGGGAATCTAAACGACAAGCGTAAGAATAACATTACTATCTCTCATTTTGGCGAGCTAATGACCATTGATCCTTGGTACAGTGCCATGTTTGAGCTTATTCAAGGCGAGATTGCGTATATGAAAGATTTGGAAAACATTGATGATGTAAGTCTTCAGTCATTTTCAATGAGCAGTATCTCAAATACCTCCACATCTCTTCCAGATGTACATCGTGCCTCTTCGCACTTCAGTGCCTCCGATCATACCGCGCGATAGATTGGAGGGATTCATACAGGACGTGTTCCATAATTATAAGCAATTATATGAACATCACAAAGAACTGGTAAAGGCATTTCTCGCCATTCAGGAAAACCAGCATCCTATCATTGGGAGCATCATCGAGCCCTTGATGCAAGCTGCTCTTCATTTCAAGCAGGCCTATCAAAAATACATCCCCAATTATCCCCTTGCGGCCTATAGGATAGACGATGAGATGCGGAACAATCCTGCATTCAAGAAGTTCGTCGAGGTGAGAATTGCCCACCATACACTGGAGCCAATCTCCTAACGTATTAATGTATTAGTCTTGTATTCGTCATCCAGATGCCCATCGCCTCGACATGAAAAATTTTATCAATCGCCCTATTCCTCGTCTCCTACGTTATGAACTCTTACTGAAAGCCATCCTCGAGCAAACACCTGACGGCAGTACAGACCTTGAGACAATTCCCATGGCGATTCATTTGATCAAGTCCCTGGGAAAAGAGACTGAAACTGGCGTCTGTGCTGTAAAGCAAAAAGTAGACCTCTGGCGATTCGAGGCAAACCTCATGTTCAGGCCTGGCGAGGCCGTGGTATGTAAGAAATTCCTTCACGCCAGCCAATTCAATTATTCCAGCTGTAGGACATGGAATTATCTGATCCGAGCAGAATGCTACTCCATTCAGATAAGCTGCTTCGACAACCTGATAATGAACGGAAAGGATGGAGTGAGCTATTCGTTTTGTTGCTTGACAACTACTGTGAGTCACGTCAGCCAGATATTTCTAAGTTACTCTGACATATACTGAACGTAGTGGTTTTAACCAAGTCGAAAGAAAAAGATGGTTTGGTCACATATCATATTAATCAAAGGGTAGGGTCAGGATATTTTTTGGCAACGAGTAATCTAACCTCGCACAGCCTATACCTCTTGACCTTCTCAGCCTCGTTAATGCTGCTGAGCCACCCCTTCTCAGGAGTACACGATTTCTTGGTGGTCTACGAGGGGACCGCAGCACTGATGATTCATCTGAGCCTGGAGCGTCGTCAGACATTACCAGTGATTCCCGTTTCATCTATCCCTTGACCCTCCACTACTCTGGCCGCAATGGAGGACTTTTGACCTTGTATGCTGAATCGTCCCGAGGTCGCACAGAATGGAAACAGAAACTGGATGATGCTTTTGCTCTTCGGAGAAGTGTCCAGGAATCACGCAAGGTTTTTCAGCTACGCACACTCAGTGCTGCTACATTCGCTTCTAATTCGCTCGTTGCGACCGTGACGTCACCTGCAAGGAATCAGGATAATGCATTCTTAAGAAAGGTAACCTGCACTGTACCCTTCTGTAAGGATATTCCAACTGACTTGAGTAATTAACGAAAATACTGATCATTGATGCTCTTAGCAACGCCGGATGGCCGTTCTTTTGTAGCTATTGGATGTTCAGAAGGTGTATGGATAGGACTCCGACACAATCCCTCATGTATGTTCGATTGGGGCTACGTGTGCGACCTCCTAATTGTTGCACAGCCGCACGACAGGTTCTTCCAATTAAATTGGTGACGCAATGTGCCATGTTGCAGGATTTTGGTATTTTCTTGGTCCTCGCTGACGGGGTAAGACTCACCAGATCTATCCCTGGAGTTTGTTCAGTGACGGGTAAAATCCTAGTCACTCTTTGCGTACCGCCTTGAAAGTCTTGTCCCTACGCACAACAAGAACGTACGCGGACAATCCATCTATGTAAGCGCCCAAAAGATTAATGGGAAAACGGACGCACAATTTTTCAGTGTTGGGACTGCCCAAGGGCGGACCCTTGTTATATACATGAAGAAAAAAGGGGTTTGTCGTCCAGCACACCTGACAAAATGATACTTACAACCCTGCCGCGCAGTCGGATAACATTTTCGTTGCTCTTGAGCCCATCGAGGACAAGATCAAGGAATTTGCCCCTGTTGGATCTAATGCTCGCTTGGGCTTACGCCCAACGAAATCGGAATGGTTTCGCGTTTTCAAAGACTTCATTGGACCTTCGGATCCGTTTGACTTGTTTTTCCTCAAAACGAACGTTGTGATTCTATGTGCGAAAGGTTTCGAAACTATCGACCTGAACACGTAAGTCATAGATGATCGAGGTCTTCTGGCATTATCCTCATAAAGGCGTCATCCGTCATAGCTTAGAAACCATGCCGATTCTAGAGTCCTCTGATGCTCGGACGCCTCTAGCGAAGCGGTGTGAGGCGGCTCGTGCGGTGGGCATCTTCAAGGCAACCGATTACGAATACCTCTTGTGCTATGATGGTAGATCGAATGTAATGTTTGCAGACCGATATCACTCATTCACCATATTTGCAGAATTCGGGCTCTACGTCGATAAACACGGAATACCAACTCGACGGTCACAAATCATTGAATGGGAAGGCGTTGCTGTGCGGGCCGCTCTCCATGCATCATATATCATGTTGTTCGACGTTAGCAGTCGTTTCGTTGAGATCAGGGATGTAACGGCTGGACGTCTGGTCCAGATTGTTCACGGTAATGACATTCGGTGCACGTGGGATGGGAGAGGTGCTAGCAATCGCGCCACTTCAACTGGTGAAATCGCGATACAAGAAGCCCGGGTGCATGCAGTGCTGAACACTCAGGGCTTGACCATCGGGACGTCAAGGCCTCAAGGGATAGTTCAATACGTCGTCGAGCTCATGCTCATTCCCTCCCTCACCAAAATGCCAACGGCAGGATCGGCACCTCTATCAACAGAACCGCAGGATCAGCGACGACGTCCAACTCCAGGACCCCTGGTTTCGCCTCTCTCTTCCATTCGAACACTTTCCCCTACAGAATCTTTGAGTTTTGGGACAGCATCACTTCCGATACAAGACCCGCGCATTTTGACTACAGAGCCCTTGATCTCCCTTCGCCCTGCTACTCCAACCCTTCCCCCTGTTAAATCGGCTAAATCGATATTGAGGCCGGGACCTCTGACTCTAACAATGGAACAACAAGAACAAAGACCTTCGACCTCATCCCGGATCTCCCCTAGACCCTTGCCTCCGATACCTCAGATTCGAAAAGTCCCTCACTCTGGTAACCTCGGGTAATCCCAATGATAAATCGAGCCTTCAAAGTAATGTCAATTCACATGTCAAGAGCACATGAATTCCTTCAATGTCCAGGACTTAAAGAGCACGAGCAAGGTCCAGAAGAGTGTTATACAAGTGATATGGTACATTCGAGGATTCTCTGTTTAATGTTAATACAGGGAAGTATTGATGTAGGTATAGATGAAGAAAAGAGGGTATCACTTCATATATGCTAGGGGTAAGGCCAAAGCCCAGATGGATGAAAAAAAGAGGGTATCACTTTGAATATGCGGGGAAAAAATATCAACACCACGACAGCTCACGTTTAAAGTTACAACCTTTCCTTTGCGGCAAGGACAGCAGGATGGTCGCTGTTCCGTATACGTTCCAGCTCCCGCTCCACTTCTGGAGAATAGACGGGCTTGACTTTTTCTGTTGGCGCCCGCTTGCCACATGCATGAGCATTGACATGGCGTTTGTAAGAATCGGAACGAGCCAGTCGAGATCCACAATTGGGGCACTCCCAGCGGGCTTTTTCGGCGTGGGTGTGAAGTACATTACTCTCCAAATGGCGGACAACGTCACTGAAACGCCCGAAGGGAATAGGACAAACGATTTGAAACGGGCACTGGCACTTGCCATTCGTGTTCTGTGGAAGTTTCAAACCACTGCGACGACCTTTCTTCAGCAACGTACGCCGACCTTGAGCTTTGGACTCGTCTGGACTGGCTTTCGCTTTCATTCTTATGGTGTTGCCTCGAGCTGGTTGCTCAAAAACATCTTCATCACAACCCACGTAGCTGACAGGAGCCTTGATGCGCTCAGAACGTCGCTGTATCATGGCCCCTGCCGTGATAAAGCTTTCATTCAATTCATCCGACACCGAGGACATGGGAGATGGAGCATCGTCATTGTGATCCACGGACAACGAAATAGACGGGAGAGGGTGGTGAGTGGTGAAAGGAGAAGTTATTGCACGTTTCCGCTTGCGTGCCTTTGAAGGCTCAGGGGTAGCAGACGGTGATGAAGAATATAGAGGTGAGGGATGAGACGTGACTTGTGAAGTTTGCTCGGTCATCGACGGGGCTGACAGTTTCAGCCAATCACCGGACGAGAGCTCCAATACCTAGGGATCTCGTTCAGTCATATGTGTAAGAGCAAGGATCCTTATACGCACAATTTTACTCGACATAGAGGTCTGTAATAGAGGTCCTCTACTTTCCGTCGTCTTAGCTGCAATGACTTTCTTAAGGTTCAAGGTTTTCTTCCCAATCCTGGCACCTTTGCGATGAGGAGAGGCACAAGGTGGTTTCAGCTCCGGCTCCGAAGACGTATGTCGACGACGTTTCGTAGTTGGCTTTTCCTCCTGCTCATCGAGTTGGACGACGGTCTCGCAGTCCGTATTAATTGCAGGGCAAATGGTCGAAACAGGCAACGATAAGCGAGAGTCACAATTCCGTTGTTGAGACTCTGGCTGATCGTGTAGGTCCGTGGACGGTAGAAGGGAAGGTGGACCAATTGTTTCGGACAATGGGGAATCATTGTGTCCATCGAATGTATAAGGAGAGTTGGAAGATAGAGGTGAAGTTGGACGGGAGAACCGAGAAAAGGAATCGAAAATCTGGTCACTGATTGTGACCTGCGGGAGATCAGAATTAATAGACGCAGGTGTCAATGATAATGGAGGAGGTGTGTCGCTGTCATCGTTGGTGGAACTCGATGACAACGCAGGAGACCATGTCAAATTTCCATCTGGCATCGTGTCCTTCATTTGTGCAAAGTTGAGAGTGATATTAGGGACTGTTGCAATGTCTTTGAAGACCTTGACGTTTTTAGAGAACGTGGGGTACGCGAAGTCCTTTCCTTATATTAGCAGAGTTCGAACACGATTTGAAAGTACACATACAGGTTCCTGAGTTCCCCAATGTGGCTGGCGTGCAAAAAGCGCGCTTCCTTCATCATCTGACCGTTCTGCATTATAGTGGCTGTCCGACACCGTCTGGAGGTCATTCCAAGAGGCTGGAGACATCTGGTGGGATGTGGGGGTCAAGAGAAGATGGTGGTAAGAAAACAAGAGCCATTGTTGTTCCCCGAGGGGCGCATGTTGGTGTTTGTGGGTCCGTACGGCACGTGAAGCGCGATGATGTCGAGCGACTTGTTTTGTTGTTAAACAATTCCGCCGAAAGCCAAAAATGGCAGGAACAAGCGCCCGAACGCGCGAAGGACCTAAATGGGTTTAATCCCCGTAATCTGATGTTCTGGACCTCCATCAGAACTGATCAAGGACGGATGATAGCAAGCATTCTTTTGTGGATGTAGTCTTGATTGTGTTGCTCGTCGTTGAAGACCTTAGCCACCTCAAAACCCCAATTCCCGAAAAATGACAATACTTCGCCAAAAAACGATTGGATCGACTTGCCTCAGAGGTTGTGATGACACTGCCTCCTTGTCACAGAACCTGCCGACAATATGCCGACACTAAAAGGGACTGATGAAGGTGAAGAGGATCCAACGTGACAAAAGTTGTCAGAAAAAGGAAAGCGAGAGCTTGCATCGCCTCAAGAAGGATAGCAGCGAATTTCACTGTTGCTGCTACAGACAATCAGAAGCCATATATGGACTCAAAAACCACAGATACATAATCACAATTGTGCGAAGAAGAAAAGGAAACCGTATTAACTCCAGGGAGCTCATTGTGGTCAGGTGCAGGCCGGCATCTATAAAATCATATTTAAACACCGCCGGATCCCGACCTTACGACAGCTGTCCGGGGTTACACGGCGTTGAGCTTGAGTTCGAGTCATCAGATCCCGCCTCTATGTGGCTCTATCAGATCATTCCAAGTGGGGAGCCAGCTTTGGAAAGCCCCTCTGAATCCTCCTTCGGACCATGTTCCCTTGACATCTCAAAAGAAACGAGATTTGCCGATCTGAAAAGGTTTAAAGAATTGAGTTTTGACTCGGTCTGTAGTGGAGTCAATTATATAAAATAGAAACTTTGAAAGATCAAAAACAGGGAAACCACTAGAGTGAATGTATTATTTCCGAAGATGGTGCAAAAACTGATGTCACCGATTATACTTGTTCATCCATTAATCCCTCCGAACTGTACTTATGTTTATTCAGGAAAAGACAACAACCAATCTTCAGCAACTGTGTTGCTCAACTACACAAGAGCTGTTACTATGTTACTATAATTGATATCTACCTATGCTGTATATAATAACAGCTATGGACAAACCAGGAAAGGCAAGCCATGATAGACCTAGTTAAAAATAATAAAACCCTTATATCATGGTAGGCCTGATGATATAAATGAACTAGCAATAAGTGCATGCACAACCCAATACAAATGTTCACATAATCTGTCTATGTTTCCAACTTCTGGTAAGCATCATTTGCAATGGTGAAGGAGAGCACCGCCTTTTTTGAGGTGAGGATGCATTAGTGCTGGCACTAGTTAATGGCTAGAAAGCAGATGATGGAGATAGAATGGATACCAAGGCAATAGGTACACTGGATGGACTGACTGTGCAAGTGACAGTGCAAATGGAGGTGGTGAGCACCCTCAGACTTGACCTAAGGAGCTTGAGCTATGTAATGAGCAAGTGAGATGTGCTGGTGGTGGTGGCAGCATCATCAAAGCAGAGATCCCTCTTCCTGAACCTGAAGCATGCACATGAAGCTGAGTCTGCTTGACTGGGAGGGACAGTGTCAGACAAGAACCACTTCCTGAGAGGCCTCAGTGGCTTCATGGGAGTGCATGGCCTAAATGGAGGGATTTCAGAGAAAGAGACAGCCATGGATAGGACCAGTTTGGCTGTTGGTGATATGGATGTTATAATGTGATTGGTTGGCTGGAAATTGCATATAAAACCTCACATATAGCAGTAGAAAGGAATTGAGGCTATTGATAGCAACAACAGTCCAGCCCCTTATAGCAGCCATAACAACCAAAGAAGAAGCCACCAGAACTCAATTCTGCAAACTGAGGTTGATGATTGTTGTTATTGTTGTGTTGTTGTTGTTGCCATTGATACAATGTTGCCACACCATTTGGAACATGACAAACACCAAAAATTAAAATAAACATCTTTTAGGTCTAAAAACTGTAAGCCTCCTGGTAAAACAAGTTCCAGCAACAATATCTCCCTAAAATACACCAGAAGAAATACAGAACAGACTGGGACAAGGACTATACTAGGCTATACACTCAATAATGGTCCAACCACTGTAATGGGAGGGAAGCATGGGACTGGCAAAAGCACTGGAATGGCATCAATCTGGCAGGATCTAGATCAAAGGGAGATCTGATCTAAGAATAACCAGATTGAGATGTTGGCTGAAAGGAGATAAAGAGAGGATAAATAGAAGAATACAAAGGGAAGATGAATGGAAGAAGATAAATGGAGAAAAGAGCCAAAAGGGGAAATAGAAACTTATGTACAAAAGAATACAAAGGAGGAAGAGATAAATAGGGAAGAAGAAGCTAAGAATAGAAAAGAAGAATAACAGCACAAGAAACTAGCCTGTGGCACCAAAACAGGCATCCAAAAGTGGGAAATGGGATAACATTTATTGTTGAAAATAATAGGAAGTCTAAAACCAAAAGTCAGGTGGAGAAAGTGGTCTGTGCACTGTAGAAAGAGGTATAAATAGCCCAAGTAGAGTAGCAAATAGACAGGCAATTGATAGGCAAAGGCTCAGTGGTTCCTGTCAGAGAACACTCCTTTTCTCTTCCTTTTCCTTTTTCTATACTTACATCTGTTCTATTGCCTTTACTTACTTTAGTCCAGATTGGCTAGTGGCTATGCCACCATCAACATGCCAGGCAGAGCACAGCCACTGGGCATGTGACTTATGTTTATTTTCTTGGACTCTGGCAGAGAGATCCTTAGACTTGTTCACTTTGGATTCCTCTCTGCTAGGTAATTACTTACTTGCTATCTCTGTTATACTTATCTTCTAATATACTTTAGATTCCCCTCTGCCAGTTGTGTGATCAGCCACAACCTCCAGAGGTTGCCCTTACAGCAGAACAAGTCTCCTAACTCTGGTCTAAAGGCCCTCTATAGCTTCCCTGATATCCAGGTTTCTATCTGTTGCCTCTCCACCAGATTTAAGCTCCTGAGTTTTCTATGCCTCAGCCTGCCCCTCCAGATCCTCCCCTGGATGCCCCAGCCCTGCAGGACAATGCCTAGACCCACTTGCTCAAACTAGAGACTAAGGTGCACCTCACTCAGACCTCCTTAGCCCACCACATATCCAAACTCTCCACCCTCTATCAAACCACCAAAACTATTTCTGCCTCTCTTCAGGTGCTCCTTGAGTGCCTCCCCACCACTCAGGTAGTTTCCCCCACCTCTCCACCCCCAATCCCTTGGTTCTCCACCCTGGACCAGCCCCTCTGGTGCAGGAACACACCAACATTCTCCACCCAGTATTCTTGGATGTGTACAACAGTGACCATGCATCCAGGAAGTGTTTTCCCCAGTTGTACATCACCTATATCCAGCTTTGCAGAGATGACTTCCTCTCCAATGAGTTGAAGATTGCATGGGTCTTGTTCTACATAAAGTCTGGATAGGTAGCCACCTATGCAATGAGGGTTTTCTGATGCCCTGGCAGCATTGCAGGGTTTAGAGACTGGGCCAAGCTTTAATAGAAGTTCTAAGACAAGTTCTTTCCTTGGAACCCTGCTAAAGCTGCAGCATTGATCCTTCACAACAAGAAACAGTACAGACAGGAGAAGCAATCCCTGGATGAGTACATCGACTTGTTCTGGGCCTTAGTAGAGCAGGCTAAGTATTCCAACGGCCTCCAACTCTGCCTAACCTTCTAGGAAGGCCTCCATCCCACCCTTATGGAATGTATGGACAACTTTGTAGAGGGATGCCCTTCTAACAGCCATGTTGCATCATAGTACTGGGTAGCTAGGAACCAGTAGTAGCTCATAGAGCTCAAACAAGATCTTCAATGAGCTGCTATTCTTGCACCCTAGGCAAGGTCCCAGGCCCCACTCCCCAGTCTCCAAGCATTCCCTATTCCCGCTCTGCCACTCCTGGCACCTCTTATGCATCTGATCCTGCCCCTTGGAGCCCCAATAGATGTGGATGCATCCTAGCAATGTTTGAGACTGCCACTACTGTGCCAGCATTGTGGCACTCCTGGGCCCTTTGCTCAAAGGTGCTTCCTGGGACTGGAAGTGTGGTACCTGGCCTTTAAGAAGCAGGAGGAGCTACTCCTGCAGCTTCTGGCTACTCAGAACGCAGCTGGGATCCCCTCCCCCAATATAGTCCCCATGGAGGAGTCTCCAGGGAAGGTGTCAAAGGAGGGTATTCCAGAGGAAATACTAGAGGATTTTTAAAGAAGCAATGGGTGAATAGTATGCCCCTGCTGCCTAGTGCTAATTGATTTGCCTGCCTGTCAGTAGAAGAGACCAATACAGCTTCTGCAGATACCCCTACCCTGGCTATTGTAAGCATCCCCCCATGTACCTAAATCCCCTCCAATGAGGCCTTGGCTCTCTGCCTGGGAGTGTCGCCTTCCTTGCTGCTATGTAGTAGCTTCCACCTCATCTGCCAACTCGCTCCAGCTGAATGTCAAAGTAGAAACAACAGACACAGCAGGTCCAGAGCATTGTTGCCCTCCTGGACTCCAGAGCAACTGGACTCTTTGTAGATGCTGACTATGTAGAATGCTACCAACTCACTACCAAACTACTCCTGTCCCTGATCCTAGTGTACAATATCAACGGTACCCCAAACAAAGCCAGCTCCATCTGCTCAGTAGTAGACCTTGTTCTCTGCTACTGGTTGCATGCAGAGTGAGCCACCTTTGCGGTCACTTGCCTAGGGAAGCAGGACATGATCCTAGGCTTCACCTAGTTTTGGGAGCACAACCCAGAAATCAACTAGACCAAGGGAGAGGTGAAGATGAGCTGATGCCCCCAGTGTTGCACCACTTGTGCGGTAGAGTCAAAAAAGGAGTGATGCACTGCTTTGTGGGAACACGCAGCTATCTGAGCATGTCAGGTAGGACACCTCCCCTTCACAGACCTTGATCTGCTGGACCCTCTGCCTCTGGCATTCTCTCATAGAGAGGCCCTCTATAAGGATGACAGGCATGGCAGGGGAGACTCCAAACAGGAAGAAGAATGCAAGGGGGAGTTCCAACTTGCCCAGGACCTGGAACAGCCAGACAAAGCCATCAAGGTAGGAGACCACATCTACACAATGACCTTATAGATGTTGCCAACTTAGGAGGAAATCTGGGCCAGCCAGACTACATTCCAATAGCTGGCACAGGCCTTTGCAACTAATGCCTCCCCACAAGCCTTCTAAGATGTGGTTCTGGACCCCTACATGACTTTGAGGACATCTTTTCCAAGGCCTTGTTTGACTTTCTCCCAGAATGCAAGCAGTGGGACCATGCCATTGAGCTGATGCCTGATGCAAAGCCCGCTAACTGCAAGGTTTATTTGCTCACACCAAAAGAGCAGGATGAGCTGGATGCATTTTTCTGAAAGAACCTCAAATTGGAATGTATTTGCCCCTCAAAGTCTCCAATGGCCTTGCTAGTGTTTTTTATCAAGAAGAAGAATGGTTCTCTCCAATTGGTTCAGGACTATTGCATGCTCAATGTGATGACCATCAAAAATTGATACCTGCTCCTACTCATCTCTGAGCTCATCAACAACCTTTGAGGTGTGTGTTACTTCACAAAGTTGGATGTCTGGTGGGGCTACAACAACATGTGCATCTAGGAAGGAGATGAGTAGAAGGGGGCATTCCAGACCAATTGTGGACTGTTCAAGCCTCTGGTAATGTTCTTCAGGCTCACAAACAGACCAGCCACCTTCCAGACAATGATGAACAACATCTTCCAGGAACTGATCACCAGCAGCATAGTATGCATATACCTTGATAATATCCTTATATATACTAAAACCTTAGAGGAGCATTGTTGTGTCACCTGAGTTGTCCTGGACCGCCTCCACCAACGGCAGCTTTACCTCAAACCTGAGAAATATGAGTTCAAACAAACCTGTGTCAAGTACCTCAAACTGATCATCTCTCATGGTATGGCAGAGATGGACCCTGTGAAGGTAGCCAGCATTACCTAGTGGCCAGAGCCCTGGAACAAGAAGGAAGTACAGGCCTTCCTAGGGCTCACCAACTTCTACCAGTGGTTCATCCAGGACTTCTCCCACCTTGCATGGCCACTGTTTGACCTCACTAAAAAGGAGGTAGAATGGAATGGGGGGATGTGGAGCAAAGGGCCTTCAATGCCCTCAAGTTCAACATCACCTCCAAGCTCATTTTCATATTCCCTAACAATGACCGTCCTTTCTATGTCAAGGCTGACAGCTCCAACTTTGCAACCAGTGTGGTCCTGTCCTAGCAGTTCCCAGAAGACAAGACGTGGCACCTGATGGCCTTCTACTCCAAAAGCCTCAATGCCATGGAACATAATTACAAGATCTACAACAAGGAGATGCTGGCCACCATCTGGTCCCTGGAGGAGTGGCTCCACTCCTTGAAAGGCATGCAGCACAAGTTTGAAGTCTGGACAGACCACAAAAATCTAGAGTATTTCTAGATAGCAAAGAAGCTCAATTATTGCCAGGCCTGGTAGCTTCTGTACCTCACCAACTTTGACTTCTCCCTGCACTACAAACCAAGAATGAGCATGGGGAAGCCTGGCGCACTGTTTTGATGCACAGACCATAGCTCTGGAACTGGAGATAACGCCAACATTATTCTTCTCTGCTTGGAGTTATTTGCCATCCATGCTCTGAAAGGGGTATCCATCCAGGGAGATGAAGTCAACATCCTCTGGGACATCCACTGGGGTAACTGTGAAAGCATCCAGGAAGACTCTGTAGCTAAAGCTGCCCTGGCTCTATGATTTGGAAGGCCCACTAAAACCAGATCAGTGCACACCAATGAATGGGGCCTCTAGAATGGCCTTCTCACCTTCTATGGCCACATCCACATCCTGAATGACCCAGAACTTTGGAGGCGCATTGTCAAGCAGCACCACAACTCCTGGATTGCTGGATACCCTGGGTGCTGGAAAACCTTGGAGTTGGTGTCCCATAACTACTGATGGCTCCAGACGTTGTGGTACATTGGCTCCTACACCAGCACCTGCAATCTGTGTCTCTGGACAAAGCCCCGATGTCACTTCCTAGTGGGACAGCTGCACTCTCTCCCAGTACCTGCAGCATGCAAGAGCATGGCCTCCATAGACTTTATTGTGGAACTGCCAGACTCCCATAGCTACAACACTATCGTGGTGGTAGTGGACTTGTGCAGTAAGTGTGCTCATTTTATCCCCACCCATACCACCTGCTCTGCCATGGGTGCTGCCAGCCTCTACTAGAAGAACATATAGAAGCTCCATGGCCTCTCTGACACCTACATCTCCAATTGGGGCCTGTCAGGGGACTACTATTCCACTGCTACTTTTTCACTTCTCATCCCTGTTTTCTACTCTCTGGACATTTCTCAATCTTGCTTTCAACCCTCTAGACCTCTGTCTACTTGGTTTGAGGGATAGCATATGCCACACTTCTGGAATTTACTTGGTCTGAGGCCAAACTCTCTCAAGTGTCAACTTAAGCTGAGTTTCAAAAGAGGAAGTATTTTTGACCAACTTGCCATCGTTTACTCCCTTTTTTTTAACTCAGCTGCACATGTGACCTTAGCATGTGACCTAGACCTAGAATCCAAACATGTGACCTCAAGCAAGTGATCTGGACATGTGATCCTTACATGTGACTTATATATCATATGATTTACTTTTATTTTCTGAGTGCCTGGCAAGGTGAATCCTTAGACTTGTTCTCTTTGATTCTCCCTTTGCCAGGTGTGTAGGTGTTATTACTTACTTCTATTACTTATACATACACTAATACACTTTGGAATTCCCTTTGCCAGCTGTGTGACTGAGCTATAGCTTTCAAAAGTTACTCTTACAGGGCCTGCAGTTCATAGCAGAGTTCACTTGCAAGCTCTACCACCTACTCCATGTCAAGCTCCACACCTCCACCACATACCACCCCCAGTCCAATGGTCAGACAGAGCAGGTCAACCAAGAACTTGAACAGTACCTCTGCCTATTCTGCAATAAACAGCAGGATGACTGGGACAAGCTCCTCCCAAAGGCAGAATTCCAGTACAACAACTATGTCCACTCCACCACCAAGATATCCCCATTCCTCCTGGACACTGGATGCTACTCCTGGATGGGATTTGAGCCTCTGGGATGCTAATGAGAGAATGAATCTGTTAACAAATTTGTAGACCAGATGCACAAAGCTCAGGAGGAAGCCAAAGCAGCTCTAATCAAGGCAAAGGATGACATGGCCTGGTACTATGACCATGGACAACTCCTGGCCCCCACATACAAGCCTGGGGACCATGTCTACTTGGATGGGTTGGACATTGCCACAACCTGATCCTCTAAGAAGCTGTCACACCATCAACTGGGACTGTCCATAGTAGAAAGTCAGGTGGGGCCCTTGGCTTATTGCCTCTACTTACCCCCTGGGATGCACTACCTGCATCCAGTCTTCAACATAGTCAAGCTCCTACCAGCCCTGGATAACCCCAGACCTGGGCAATACGCTCTGCCACCACCATCCCTGGTCCTGGTGCCTGATGGCCCAGAGTACAAGGTAGAGAAGACCCTGGACAGCCATTTATTCTGCAGCAAACTACAGTACAAGATCAAGTGGAAGGGCTACGGTATTGAAAACATTTCCTGAGAGCTTGCCAACAGTGTCCATACACCCACCCTTGTTAGGGAGTTCTATCGCACCCACTCTAACATACCCCAAGCCATCTGAGGCATATATCCTGTCTCTTCAACCTACCAAGCAGTCTAGGATCTGTTCTATTAGGCAAAGGCTCAGTGGTTCCTATCAGGGGATACTCTTTTTCTCTCTCTTTTCCTTTTTCTATGCTTACATCTGTTTCATTGCCTTTACTTACTTTAGTCTGGATTGGCTGGTGGCTGTACCCCTATTGACACATTGGGCAGAGCACAGCCATTGGGCACATGACTTATGTTTGTTTTCTTGGACTCTGGCAGGGGGATCCTTAGACTTGTTCTTTTTGGATTCCCCTCTGCCAGGTAATTACCTACTTGCTATCTCTGTTATACTTACCTCCTAATATACTTTGGATTCCCCTCTGCCAGTTGTGTGATCAGCCACAACCTCTAGAAGTCACTCTTACAATTCCCAGGGAGTGAATCACTTAGGCTGAAGTTTGTTGAAACACCTCTACATGCAGAATAGTACTATTTTGGAAGTAAATTACCTTAATACACAAGCATCTTTGAAGACAGCAGTGTGGAATTAGAAGTGGATTTTCTAAGTTTTCAAGAAAGCCCCAGAACTATTAGTATTACTCTAACCAAGTACTACACTATCATCATCATCATTGTTATTGTTGTTGTTGTTGTTGTTGTTGTTGTTGTTGTTGTTGTTGTTGTTGTTGTTGTTGTTGTTGTTATTGTTGTTGTTGTTGTTGTTGTTGTTGTTGTTATTATTTCGCAATTGTTGCCATGATATCAAAAATTGAAGAGTAGTTTTAATTTTCAAACTTGATTATATAACAAGTAAGCAGATATCATGAGTAATGACAAAAAAGATGTGATAAAATATGTAGATCTATTAGAGTTTTGAACTGGCTGCAAAATTTTGCTCCATTTCAATATGCATTGCTTAGATCATTGTCATTATTGTGTGTTGTTTTCACATTATCTAAGTAGCCTGCATGTATTGTATAGTTATAAAAATTTATTATCTTCATTTTCTGGAATTGGCTTAACTCATAATATCTTCCAGCTCTGAGGAGCTTGCTATTATAACAGACCTTCCATTAGAAAAACAGCTTGAATATTAAGACTTTGTATGCTTAGATAATTTTTTGACACCATCTAACCAAAGGTCCAGGGTTTTCCTAAAAAAAACTTGCTGAAATTAATCACCAGCTGTATTTCAGCATTGAAAATCATACCAAGTGGATAATACTGTAACAAAGTAGATGATACTGTAGCATGTACATGATACTGTTTGTCTTTGACTTGCAATTTACAATGCAATGCATCATTAAGTATTAAAGGAGAAATATATTATGCAGACTGTAGGTAGTTGCAGTAAATATACCTAAAAGAGATGAACTAAGATAAGAAGAGTATTTTGCCATACTGATTACAAGTTATGAGGCACAATCACATGCATACCATGACACATACCTCCTAGCTATAGTGTATACCTTAAGTAGAAGAAAAAGTGCATTTTAGGCATTGAAAACAGGGTTTATGATCTATTAGATGCCACCTCACACTATATAAAAAAGTACCAGATTGTGTGTAATTCAGTTTCTAAATATTTATATGCATACTAATTTCTTTGAATTAGTTCATCTCTGAGGCCTATAGTATATCAACAATTCATACTTTTCTCTGGACAATGCCTGCATTTAAATACAACCCAACACCTACAATACTGTATCTACCTAACCTGGTTGAGAATTCAATGGTTTACATCACAACTTTTGTTAGCTTTATCATTGGCTGTAGCTCTTCACCATTATATGGGGCACCTAGGTTTTAAGAACAAGCTATGGTCCCACTTCATCAGAATACAAGGTACTATTCATGGGGAGGCCATTTGAAACTTAACCACCATGTGCTTCACTAACCCTGAACACAGTGGTTGCGCCTAACATGCCTTCTACAAAATCCCAGAACTCTAACAGAGTAGAGAGCCTAACCAGCCTCTTCTAGCCCCCCCCATATGTATATAACTCCTCCATCCCATGAATGCAGGGAGGCAAACCCCTTGAAAACTAGCTGGCTACTGCTTCTCATAGATAAAACCCAACTCAGGGACAGGTTGAACTTTCTTGAACACTTTCCTATACAGGCTTACTGATATGGACCATAAATGAGACCCTGCAATCCACTCCCACTGGTCTATAGGTATTTCACTGAAATTAAGGCAGCAGACTAGAGAAGAGTATATAAATTCAAACTCTCTAGAAAAAAGCCCCCCTAACATATTCCAACCCCAGAAAAACTGAGGAAACATGCCCCTACATCTAGCTCTGAGAAAATAAACAGTGATAAGACACGTGTTGTAAAGAGAAGGCATATAGCAGAACTGTCAGCTTTATCAGACATGGAACTGATGACCAGTGCCCATTCAGCTCAACCCTCCAAGCAATAAATCCACCAAACTTTGCAGACCTCAATATTTTGAGAGACCAGGATATTAGCACAAAAAGCAATACTACAATGGTCAATGTATTATTCTTTCTCTCACTGTATATCCTGAGCCAGGCCAACACCCCCAGAACTAACCCTGCTACTGCAATAACAACAAGGGTGGACCCACCTTGGATTAAGAAATATCACTCTATAGGCAAGATAGGGACCCAATTAACACCTAGAGTGAGTTAGTCAAATAATAGAACCAAGCTGCTCCAGAGCCTAAAGAGGATGCACACTCTAGAGGATGGTTTCTCTCTGGTCTACTTACCTACCCCCCCTAGTACAACCTCCTTCCAGCCCAGAAAGACCACTTCAAAACCTACATGGACCCAAAGTTATGAATTTAGGTCTGGCAAGTGAGCAAGGATGGTAACCTGATAGAAGCAGGTGGTAACCTCAAGGCACTAGTAAAGGCTATAACTAGAGAATCAGTGAGGCTGTTTTCCCTACAATAAGAGAAGTAGATCACCCTAAAAAGGAAGGCTAAATGCCAGAAACCCCCATATCACTTCTTGGTATCTGGAATCTCAGAGCAAGCAGGGAATATCCTAATAAACAACTCTATAATCTTGATTGCAGAAACAACCACCTTCATACTACTATATAGCTCCCCAACACCACAATTTCTATGTATGATCAAGGGTTTTATCCTAGGCATAAAGACACCTGGGGATGTGTGGAACTTGCAAAAAGAGGCAACCCACATCATCAGGGAGACCTTACTGTTGAATGAAGCAATCACCTCCTTTATAAAAAGTATACAAATTGACAATATCACATCACAAGCAATTTGATGCTCATTACCAACCTCATAAGCTCTATTGATGTCAAGCTTGTCCAAGAAGGAAATACAGCAGTGCATGCCAAGAAATTTGGTGCTTGTAAGACCATGTGGAATTTGTATTTTGGTACTGCCCTACCTATATTGTGGCCAAATTACTTCATGTTATTACAACAGATTTGAGACATCCCTTTCATAGATATGGACTTTGGGAACACCAAGCTTGTGAATAAGGAATTTTGCCTCCATTGCTTTAACTGCAAAGGAGCTGATCACAACTAGCCTCAGTGCAAATTTATGGCTATCTCAGGATGGTTTGGCCAGGACAATGCTAGCAAGAAGGTAGAAAAAATGGTGGAATTTGCACAACTTAGCTAGCCTGTGAATCCAAACAAAGAGGAGTGTTGATAGGAAAGAGGACATGGAGAACCCCAGGGCTCTGGCTATAGGGGTGCAGGGTATAGGCCCCATTTTGAATGTCATTGATCATTGAGAATATAAGTGGCTAGCACTCTCTCCCTCCCTCGCTCCTGAATAAATTTGGCTATAAGAAAAGTACATGAGTCTCCCAATGTTTGACCTGGGCATACTATTAGAATGAATTTACTGAGTGTAAGCAACAAGTAATCCTAACAAGCTTTCTGACTGATCTAGGAAATAATCAAACAGTATCATATTTATAATGGGTTAGGCCATGCAGCAACCCTGCTTAAATTCTGTATTTAATTGTGAATTATTATCCAAAATACACTTTCCGACAATACAAGAGAAAAAAAAATAACACAGGATGATTACAACAGCAATAGATTACTCCCCACCTAGGAAGGGAATATCAATTCTACCACCAATCATGACCCTGAGAATGACCTGGGAGGAATTAGCAATAGCATGCAGATCAACAGTGCTCAAGTACTGGGCACCCATTGGGCAAATGCTCAATGTTGAGTTAGGACTGAGGCAAACCAACCTGCAGTCAGACTGGAAGATGCATAGTCCCTCAAATGAATTCTAAAGAGGAAGAGGGAGTGTTCATAGAAAATGCTAGATATACCTTGTCTTCCTCCCAAATAACAACTATTTAGTATCCCATGACAAAGAAATATTGACACTGGGGAGACTCCTCCCAAGCTCAACTCCTCCACATAGTGACATAAGAAGGTGTAGAAAAGGGAAAAGAGGTGGAATAATAGTAGTGTTGCTAAATATAAAAGGAGGCAGCACTATGCTTACTCACCTGAAGTGGCTCCAAATGTGTCAATTGGTGTATAAAATGAAAATAGATATATTAGCCATGCAAGAGACACATCTGAACAATGATGTCCAAGAAAAACTGAATGACCTGTTCAGCTGGCAGATAAGCATTATAGAAAGCTTAGACAGTAAGAGACCAACTGCTTTGGGAGTAGCTTTCATAATAAACAAAGGTACTATGCATTGAAAGGAGGCAACAGTGAAAATAATAACCCCAGGATAAGCCATCATGTTGGAAATCCCCTGGTTTGATGAAAAGTTTTTCAGGTGCCTAAATGTATACACACCCACCGGCTCACAACAAAACAGAACCTTCTAGACCAATTTAAAACAGTATTGGGTACATAATCAGAGACTTACACAGGACCCTAAATGACTCAAACTTAGATGAAAACCTTGAAAAATGTCATGCTGGTATTCTAGATAAATGTTTAAAGGAGTTAAAAATGTGTTGCTTTGCAAAAGCATGAGACACCATAGCTACTGATGTGTTCAGATAGGGGAAAACCATTTCAAAGCCATGGATAAACATGAATAAAGACAGGAAGCCAAGCGACATGATAGTGGTGCTGAAGAAGGTGGGATGAGACACACATGCCTGAAAAGGAATGCAATAAAGATAATAGAAATAGCAAGACAATACTATGAAAAACTCCAGAAAACGGATATACCTGAATCAAGCACTGAACTAGATGATCAAACAAGGAAGGTGCTGGTGTAGTACTTGGTTAGAGTATTACTATAGTTCTGGGGCTTTCTTGATAGCTAGACAATCCACTCAATTCCACACTGTGCTTGATGATAAACTTGAGGTTGAGGTTGAAGTGCTTTCCAAAATATGATATTCTGAAAT
>JAGGAT010000245.1:0-48289 GCA_017657195.1 Termitomyces sp. T70a
TCAACTTGAGCTGAGTTTGAAAAGAGGGAGTATTTCTGACCAACTTGCCATCATTTACTCCCTCTTTTCAAACTCAGCTGCACATGTGACCTCAGCATGTGACCTAGACCTGGAATCCAGACATGTGACCACAAGCAGGTGATCTGGACATGTGATCCTCACATGTGACTTATATATCATGTGATTTACTTTTATTTTCTGAGCGCCTGGCAAGGTGAATTCTTAGACTTGTTCTCTTTGGATCTCCCTTTGCCAGGTGTGTAGTTGTTATTACTTACTTCCATTACTTATACATACACTAATATACTTTGGATCTCCCTTTGCCAGCTGTGTAACTGAGCCATAGCTTCCAAAGGTCGCCCTTACAACTTGAGGTTATGTAAGATAACCTCAATACTTATATACTAATGAACTATTACATAATTAATAATAAGGATTATTATAAGGTAAGAGTACATTATAATAAGTACCGTAACAAGCATGGCCCGTTACAACAAGTGTTTACAATGGAACACAAGAATGTAAACATCAATTTCTTCTTGAGAAAAAGACTAGAAACATGATTAATTTTATAAATCTGTATCTCAGGAATAATCAAAAGAAAAATTTTTCTTTTATCTTAAGAAAAATCATTGAGGAACTTTAACTTTTTTTTTTCTGTTTTTCAAAATATATTTTATGTGTAACTTGAGAAAAACAAGTTAGAAATTACATAACGTGTTTCTAACAGCTTTTTCTCAAGAAACTCCAGGGATTTCCTGCAGTGAAATGCATCTTGCACTATCAATTGCAATCCCAGACACAAAGTTCTGAGATCATAGCTGACAGACGTAATGCAGTAAGTACTGTGCTGACTGGTCAATCTCAAAGTAGTGCTCAATAGAGACTTGAGCAAGTCCTGCACTATGAGTGTTGTTATTAGCACAGCTAAGCATGGCCAATGCCTGCAATGGCAGAGGCACTAAGAGCCAGTGTCAGTCACCTTGATGAAGGTGGCTGGCAACCTCATCAATATTGATATCCAGGACTCAGTACATAGACTGGTCCTGCTGCTCTAAATGCGTAAAGGAGGAGATCTGATGGAACTCCCTAAAGAGGAGTGCAGCATGGATGTGCTCCAGCAAGGTCTTAGAGATACCATTCTCCAAGGTAATTCTAAAGAGCAAATAAACTTGCTCAGAGTTTATTGGCATCTCCTGAGGGACCTATTGGTACCGCCTGTAGTATGACCAGGTAGTATACACCATTCTAGCCAACTTATAGGCATGGGCAATCTTAGCCTCTCTATTCACATAAACTACATTGGTCAATAGCAACCAATAGAAGTTAGGGTGCACAGTGCCCCTAAAGTTGTTTTGGTGTTTCCAATGCCCATCAATATGGATAGTCTCCCAGCTGTCTGGAAGATGGCTAGAAACAGTATCATTAAGCCATTTGAAGTCCTGTTTGGACTTCTTAGCATCCTCAGCTAAGTGTTACTCAACCTTAGGATTGTATGATTGTTTCAGATATGTTCAAACATTGTTATTGAGTTCAATCTCCCAATAAACTCTTGAGGACTCCATCTCATCAGACCCAGAGTTATCCTTGTCCTGCACTGGCTATTTGACAAAGAACTGTTTGTCACTCTTCTCATGGTTTACAGTAATGTAAGGCTACTCAGGGTACTTCCAGGAGAATTTGTAAACATGAGGTTGCTCAACCTCATTAACCCCATAATGAGCTCCCTCTGGCACATTCCTGGGGAAGTGTACCTTCTGAGGGGCAGCAGCTTTGCTGTTCTTTGCAGGGCTCTCCTGAACCAATGGTGGTGCTATTGCACCACTAGTAGAAACTGGTTTAGGCTCCTTCAGGCCTATAGAGACAATAGGGACTGAGTTTTCTGACCCATTCATGATCATCTTTGGAGAGGGTGGCTGTATGCCCTTCCCCTTCCCATCTTATAGAGCAAGGTCCCTCAGTTCCACATCTTCTCCTTGTAGAACAGGTTCCTTATGAGGCAACATTAGTGCTCTATCCCCAGGTATTGACTGAAGGTCCTGACAATAGATCTTCCATAGTGAATCATCTACTGGGAAAGTGTCTCTCTTTTTCAGTCCCATAGCAGATCTATAGAGGTCCAATCAGGCCTCATCACACTGTCTTTTTGCTAAGTCAAGTTCATTTAGAATTGCATGAGTGCAATTTGCACTACAGGATTCTTGAAGACATCTAGCCCAATGTCCTCTAGTACTCTAGCCTCATGGAGGTGCTGTAAGAGATGAGCTAATTACTCATTTGCCTCCACATTAGAAGAAGGCTCATGAGCCTTTGCCTTCCCTTTCTTCTACCAGATGTGTAGCTATTATTACTTACTTATACATACACTAATACACTTTGGATCTCCTTCTGCCAGCTGTTTGATTGAGCCATAGCTTCCAGAGGTCACCCTTACACTTTCCACTTCTGCTTCTGAGTCCAAGGAATATGTCATTTCTTGGCCTCTGTACATTCAGACTTAGTCTGTCCATACTTTTCTCACAGTACTGCCAGACAAGTCTCACATTTGTCTGGAATATTGAGCTGAACCTTCAGCTCCATTCTCCATTCAGGACTCCATTACAACTCACTAGGTTCTGATATCTCTTCTAGAGTTGCACTACAATATACCTCTTCACAGGCCCTCACCCTACTATGAGTATCCTGCTTGACCAGGTCTATTATAACCTGGTTTTGCTTATGTAGCATCCATGGGTCAATACTCTAGTCCATCACTGATTTGGGCACTAGTGTATCCCAAATCTATCACCTAGATAAATTTGGTCAGCCTTCTGGACTGAGTTTTGAAGCTCAATGAGCTTCATTGCCTAACTTCTTCCCCTGTTGAAGAGTATCTCAATACTCTTCATCAGTCACATGAGGCCTTCCACCATGCATTGGCACACTGCTACCAGCTTGTGCCATGTGTGATTCATTGCTCCTCCTGCTTTGAGGGTCCCACTACCAGCCATGAGTCATGGTAGTCTTCCATCATGATACTTCTCTGTTGTCCAGAAGTGTTGCAACTGGTCATCTGACTCTCTCAGCTCTAGCCTCTGTGCCAGGGTAGCTACTCCACCAATGATCACTTGATCATTTTCAAAGTCCAATTGAACTTTGTATTTTCTTTGTTTTCTTATAAAGGGGGTACCAATAATCATATCATACCTGTCAAAGTTTGCAACATCTATATAGACATTGCCATACTTTTTTGGCACTTTTATCTTTGATGGTTACTTGTGCACTATAATTGACTATGGAACAACTGCCAATCATTCCCAGTTGCAAGATAATTGGAGTAGCCAATGCAGCTACTCCTACTCCTGCAATGTGGGCAAATGAGGGGGTAAGCCATGAAGTAGTGCTCCCTGAATCCTGCAGGTCCATGCCTTGTGCGCATTAATCTTGACCCAGGTTACCAAGCACTTCTTAGCTGCAACCAGGACCATTGGTCATTCCATAGTGGACTTGTCCACTAACAGCTTAACCTTGCACATATATACTCAGGTAGGAGAGTCCTCTCATCAACCCTCCTCAGATGCATAGTCAGTGAGGGCATGCAGTCCCTCACTATCACTGTCTCCAGTTTGATGTATTCATCCTGAAATGGAGAACCTAGTTCTGAGCCCTTGGCCTCATCTCCAGTTTCCTGGGCAAGCTTGATCTCAAAATCCTGTTTCTCACCTGGTATCTCTGAGGACACCAGTGTGTGCTGCCCATATATACCTGTGTGGAGCTGCTTTATGCAGCTCCCTACATTCATGAGCAAAGTGGCCAGTTTTGCCATGGATGTAGCATGCTGTAGGAGGCATGCTTTCTTTAGATGAGTAACCAACTTTGCTGGTCACTACTTTAGGAAGCTGATCTCCCACATGTTGTAGCTTTGCTGAGGTGCCAATTCTAGGTGTCATGGATACTTCCCCTGGGGGTGCCACAGGCAGCACTTGGAGTTTGTAGGACACATAATATCCCTGACTTGCTTCCTTACAGAGTAGCATGTCACTACTTTTAATAACTCAGGTTGTTTGGGTTTCATCATTTCAGACATCATCACTTGAATAGCAAAAAGCTGTTCAACTATTGCATGCAAATATTGTCTGCCAATGGAACTCATGGGCCTCTTCTACTCCTGGAGTAGCAAACCGCCCTCAATGTTGAGGAGGCATACTGAACCTCCTCAGCTGCCATGCCTACATACCCACAGGGGAGAATTGGGGCATTATATGGCCTGCATTGTCTATTCTTGTACCCACTCCTGCACTTTCCAAGTGCCTGAGTAGATTATATGCAGCTTGCACAGGGAAAGAAGATCCTCTCTGAGCACCTATCTCTCTGAGGCAAGCCTCCTCCTGCTCCTGCTTTACCATTGTGGGGAGGTCTATCTGAACCCCCTCTGTTGGCTGGGTGTCAATAGCAGTGTTCACCTGAAACCTTACACCCTAATCATCAGTGAACTGTCCATAGTTCTTTATATTGCCTTCACAAAACCATTGAAGAATGACTTAGTCATTCCAAGCCAAGCCCCATCACTGGGAAGCATTGCACCATATTGGGCCATAATTGGGATCTGCTATGAAGGTACATCCCTCTTCAGTCAATGTGGCATCATTAGGTATGATTGTACCTAATGCAGCTCTCCTCTGGCACTCCATTGCAGCTTGTCTGCAAAATTCTGTAGTGTCTCCCCAGGCTGCTGAGAAGCCTGAAGCATTGTAAATGCTTCATGAATGGGAGATAGCAGTAATAGCATGTCAGGCTTTGGAAAGGGTGATGGCCATGCAGAGGATACCTGTGATTCTCACTGCCATTTCCTCTGGAGGTGAACCTTTACCTCCTGATCTAGAAAGTCAATATAGAGTTCAATGAACTTTTTCAGCACATTGGGGATATATTATCCCCCAGCCTTTACTGAATTGTAATATGTTTAGCTACACAAGCAACTAAACACTGTCTGGTGAAGGCTTTAGAAACCTCTTCATAATCTCTTCAGAATGCAAGGACTTTCCAGTTGAGTGTATCATCTGGACTAGTCTCTCAATCTGTATCTGAGGTGTCAGGAGCATCCTCAGAGATCATTTAAATATAGGCTGAGAACCCTGTTCTTTGCCCTATTTCTGATGATGGGCCAACCTGTAATGGAGCTGGCTCCTCTTAATAGAGTTTCCTTTGGACACCCTGCACACCTGTCAAGGTGCATCAAGGCACACCAGCTCCAACTCCTGAGCCCTCATGGAGCTTGGGCTGATTCATTGTCCATCTCATACTAGGAGTGACTAAATCAGTCTTCCCACCTTGTACTAACAGTTGACCGCCACCAGATGGTCTCATGGGAGTTGCAAATAAAAGGCCTCCTGGCATTTGTCCACCTTCCACACCCACAGCACTATGTGATGCAGCATCATTACCAACTTCCCATGAAGCACTCTGAGGCACTCTATTTGCCAAGCTCCTGGGATCAGTTCTGGATGCCCCCCCAGTCCATGGACATTTCTATGCCCAGCAGTTTTTAAAATGTGGGATGTTTAATGTTGTGATACAATCAATGATGGTGTGAACTTCTTCACAAAGTTTGGTTGCTTGCCATCAGCAAAAAGAATGTTATAGGTGTTACAAAGCCTTTCATGCACTGAGCTGTAAGTCAGAATCTATCTATTGATTCTGGCTATGGTGATGCAAAAAAGACTATTGAGGTTATATAAGCATAACCTTGAACTAAATACAGTATTGTATGTTATGTAATAATAATATAATTAAATATGGTACAAGGGCAAGTGGTAATGAGCCTGGCTGTTACACAGAACATGTCAGGGAGAGCAGAGTAGGCAGGAGGTGATGTCAGAAGATCTGAATTTGGCAGGAGGTAATGTTGGGGGGTCCAGAGTAGGTGGAATGTGACAGTTGTGACAGTTGTGACATCAGGAGGTCCGGAGTAAGCGGGTTGTGACAACATGTCGCTATAAAATACACTTGCACAAATGTATATCTCAGAGAAAATAGTTGGAATGTCAAAACTTGTTGGATGGAATTTACCTAGCATAGACATTATATCTACTACTTCTATGTAATTTTTAGGGTACAGGGTCTGTATTCTTGCAACATTAAGGATTCAAATCTTTCTTGCACATGTCAAATCAGACTATTGAATTTTGTGTTTGTTTAACTAGCCAAGGCTGGTGCTTGCTATATGTGCTTGATATGACACCTTCTAGAAGCCAACTAGTAAGGCCATTCCACAATCTCCCATTGTATTGTGGTCTTTATTACATGTCATTATTTTGCTTAAATACTGTATTGAATTTACAAATCTAATCTGTCTGGATTAACCCCAGGCAACTCCCTCTCCTACTTGCCTGATCTACTTTACTGGAAATATGCAAGTTTTTATACATCAGTCAAATAGCTTGTCTGATCGGTCATGAATCAGGTCTGTCTACAGTTACCTGATCACACCTAATTCCGTCTGTCATTTCGAAAGACGTTCCAAATGACTCTGGAAAAATTGAATATTAGTAGATAGTATAAGTTCATGATACTCAATGACATGGAAGGACTATGATTACTAAGTGGACAAAGTGGAAGAGGTCAGACAAAATCTAACCCTTGAATTGGTTCTCCAGACAGCTGAAGAATTGTATGAAAAATAAAAAATATCCCTAATGTTGAAACGGAGGGGGAAAGCGAGTAGGATACTTTGGGGGAAGTTCATGTCCAAAACTCACTTTGTCCGACTCCTTTGAACCACCCTTACATCGAGGTATCTGATCTCCGCTGATGAAACGGAGACAAGTGGGTAAGGAACCGAGCGAGATAACGCGCCAGCTAACAAGATGCCATCTCCAAGGATGTCCGCAGAATATCCGCAAAATTCGAATATGAAAGGGAATAGGCGGTTCACGAAATTTGGCCCACTTCTCAATGAATTCGGGATCCAGGTCCTGCCAACGGTCAAATTCATCATATCGTACGCGATATTCGTGCAAGCCCCGCCGACGACAACCAATCTTTTCCAGTCCAGTTGTTAGAGGTTGAACGTGCCTTCAAAGAATGTTAGGGCTGCCGATGCTGTGAAACGCCTTGAAATGTTCCTGGTCGTCATCATGTCGAAAAGGGGTGCTAACATAGGCGCCAGATGTGTAAGGTGCTTAATAATATTCAGGACAGAGAAATGGAAGTTATGACATCGACTCACCTGGAATTCCTCGCAAAAGCAAACACCAAGCATTCCCACATCAAATGCAAATGGATCGAAATCAACTTCTCCCTGGTGAGTGTCGTCTGGACGTTGTGACGGGTAGGTACGGAAAGAAATTTCGCTAGGGAGTCGACACTCGTCGATACGCGCAGATTCCGGAAACATAGTCGAATGACCAAAGTCAAACAGCGCATAGGTCAATTTACCCTGCGTACGCAGAGACCTGCGATGTAGGTTGTAGTCGTCATAGTTATTTCTGTCAACGTGGTTGACGAGTATATTCTCCGTCTTGATATCCTGTACAGTATTGAATAGTGTTCTTGAAAGCTAAAAACGTGAGTACGTACTCCATGAACTATTCTGTGTGAATGTAGATAGTTTAAACCCTGGTAGAAATGTCATAGACTGTTTTTGATGAAAATCATGATCGTCTGACCTTCAAGAGACAGTGAATAAAGTGGTATACTTCTTTCATGCTACGATAGCTTGGTTCCAGAGGAAACGACCCCCATCTAAATGTTGTCGGGAGTTCGCGTGACAAAGATCAACAAAGACACTAACCTAGGCATGATAGCAAGCCAATGACCCTCGCATGGAAGGATGTCAAGGATGGGTATTACATTCTGAAAATCATCCACAGATGTTGGCACACCCTGATCCTGAAGATGTTTGAGGATACGGTGTTCCTCGCTCCCGAACAAAATCGCCTTCAAAGCGACATGCCTTGCCTGAGAGTCTTGAGCGTATCCAACAATTCCCTAATTCAGGGCTGAATACCAAGATAGAGAAAAAGCGGAACGAAACACACTCTGACGCCTATATTTGCACTCAAGGGCGGCAATGCATTTTCTGCCGGTCCCCCATGATGGGCGTAAGGAAACGATGTGTCTTGCTCATGGGCATCGGTCGGGAAAACAATGCCCGAAGGTTCACCCGGACTACGATACAACCGCTGATAGAAAGAGTAGCCTTGGTTCGACATCCAGGACTTAAGACGCGCTGAGTCCCACCAGGCAATTCGCCGCTCAAGGAGTTCGTAAAAGCCATCGTCTAACTCATCTACCGTCGTGGGGAGGACAGAATCAAGGCTGTCTTGACAATGAGGCAGAGGGGGGGATAGTTGCGTAGAATCTGTGTTGTTGCCCGCAGAGATGGCAGACATTTAGAGGATACTCAATATCTGTAAGCTCGACACACCCATGCATGTTGCAAGGACAAAGAACGAGCATGTGACAGATTGATTTGCATAATCCCAAATTCTCTCATTTTTTTCTTTTTTGGGTTCTACTTCGACAGGGACAATCAAACACAAACGAATAAATAACCCAATTTTGACCCACGAAACCTGCTTTTCACATATCACGAAAACCCCTAAGTTCTCACATAAAAGAGCTGTAGCGTTCATGTTGAAACGCTTGACCCCATCACCCTAGATGGATGTTAGAATTCGAGACCTAAGAACAAGTATAAGTCACTCCCTCAGTCCAGTATAATCGACTATTATTTAGAATGTACCTAAGAACAAGTATAAGTCACTCTGTAGGTACGTCAGTTCGTATGTAAGTTGTATGGTAAACGGTTACTCACCCCTCAGTCCAATATAATCGACTGAGGGGTTCATCTATCGTAGCTGTATATATACGTCTCGTAAACCGTTTAACAAAGCAACGACGGTGGTGGCCAGTGGCCCTGCGAGATAAGTGGCTGATGTGACATTTGTGATATGGTAAAATACTAACAATGGATGTATATTTCGTTGTGTAGTCATACAGATAGGTACAGTACTAAGATTTAACATGCCATGAGGCTCAATCCTTGTGCTAGTTCCCTAAGCTTCGCAACGATAAGTATCTCCCGATGATTCTTGATCAAAAGGCACTCTACCTTGTTCGAATCTCCAGGTCTGGTTCACACCAGGTTGCCATTTACCCCAGACGGCCACAGGGGTACCGTTGTCGGGGTTCCCATGGTCAGAGAGATCAACATTGAACCTTGTTCCAGGGATGAAGATCCTAAGGTTGTACTTCGTTATGAGATTCGACGGCAAGTGCCCGTCATGGATCAGACGAACCTGTAAACCGATTGATCATCGTGGTCGGGGAAAATATCCCATGCAACGGGATCGTTCACGCCGTGAACGGGGTGATTATTACCGGGCTCTCCTTCTGCCAGTCCAAGGTATTTGCCACTACCAACGTTGCGGAAAACCCATTGGTTATTCTCTTGCGAGAGCTCCCACTAGACAGAATTTCAAAACAGACGACAGATCAATGCGACATCTGGACTTACCTTTTGGTTGTCGCCTCCATGTTGATTCCAACCAAGGACTGTGGACGCGCGTTAACCTCTGGCTGAAGTATCGATGTGCGACGCGACGACGCACCTGAGTACCCATCTGTTCCAGAGAGGTCAAGTACGGTACCCGACTTGGCGTTGACGAGGATATATGTGTTACCAGCTTGTATACTCATACTGAATTGGTTTCGATGCGGCAATTGATCACCTCTTATATATGTCCTCCTTCATATAGCACGCGACATACTAATGACTTTTACAATTCCACGTGCTTGGAAGAGAGGTAGGGTCCAACGTAAACCTGGCAGCTGGTATGATGTGATTAGCACACCTGACCTGTTATCGACATCGATCGTGCCTTCAATGACCGAGTGAGCCCCCTAGCGCCCGCCTTTCAAACTCAGTTTCTGATAGTCGGGATTATGTTTGAAGCCAAGCGGCAAGTAAATAAGGCATCCTGAAAATCCCCAATAGTTTTTCAGGACAAACGAATGGATTTACGTGGAATAACATGGATCGTGGAAATGAACGTTTGATCGACGATCTTTTGTGCCCGGCCATACTCGACTGTCACAGTAGCCAATCAGCACTCTGCACAGGAGAAACGTATGCGTTACGAAAAGAGGTGTCCCCATATTGACTTACTGTACCTCACTAAATGGTGAGGACCCGGGAAGCTCCGGGCAAAACTTGTCCGCAAAATAGTGGATTTGAGGCGGAATTTCTGCCAAATCTAAGTCCCGGTTTTGCGGATTTGAGGCCTCTGGAAGGCATCGTTAGTCCGCAATATTGCGGATTTGAGGCCGGCAGGGAGAGATTTTGAAGAATTTGGCACACAAGATTGGTTCTGGATAGTCGAAGGCAGTCTGATTCCTTAAATTGACGTGTATGTCAATTTTCGATGTAAATTTACGTATCGAGTTGCTACACAGATGATAGCTCGAAAAGTTGAACGTCGCCCAACTTTGCTTTGATATTCCGAGAGAAAAAAAAGAGACTTTCCCTTTTTGGACATATGCTGTCCGTTATTGCGGATTTTGAGGGCCCAAAGATAGCGGATTTGAGGCCGAAATCTTGGCAATTACCCGGACAAGTTTTGACGGGAGCTTCCCGGGTCCTAAATGGTGGCCGGACAATTTGAGGAGGCGGGACGAACGTTACGACATGGACGCTTGCTTATGCCTGTCGGGAAGTCCATAATCTTGCCTTTTACGAGTGCAAGGCATTTTATCTCGCGCAAGCGCGAAGGACCCCACTGACCAATCTATTATACTCTGGTTTCCAGAGTATAGGGGTGCAATTGCAATTGTCACGGCTTGTGTCACGCTCACGCTCGACGAAAGAGTGAAGGTGTTACAGGCTCTCAAATGCCTACATACGCATTTTATGTTGCACTTTCTGAAATGCTGCTGCTGCTAAATTTCTGAGATCTGGTGTAAAACATCTCCTATTTTCCCGCCCAGAATCACTGACATGGTTGCCTTATAGGCTTGTCACAAATGAGTGGGTGCGCCGCAGATATCAGCGTGTCACGGTCCCTTGCCCGGCATAAGCTCCGTTCAAGGGACATGCATTTTGAACGCAATAAAAACGCAAATTCAACACCCACTTGTTGATTTACCCATGTGTTTCCTCCATCCTGTGACTGTGGATACAAGTCATATCGATCAAACACAAATGCGATAGTATGTAATGCACCAGAGTGTCCATCCTCATGAGAAAGTCCAATCACGGACACCGGACTCGCTCCCAGGATCGAACTTCGTGGATAAATTCTAGTTGATGTATCAAGCGCACTTTTGAGTCCCTGAAGATAAAAGCTTATATTGGCTGCATGGGAGTTGGATCCTCAGGCCTGCTTTCGCGATAACATGCCTCAAAAAGTCCACATTGTTCTTACATTCAACATAACAAAGTTAGAGTCAAGACTTGAATCAAGCTTCGTCTGGGACACCAAATTATCTCATTACACTGAGAATGGTTTGAAATATTCAGCACTTCGCCATGTTATTGGTCAAGCGATCATTACTCACCTTGTTCAAATATCCAAGTCTGGTTTTGGCCCTCCCATTGGCCCCAGATGGCCACCAAAGTGCCATTATTGGAGTCGCCGTAGTTAGAAAGGTCTACATTGAACGACGTTCCAGGAACGATAACTCTAAAAGCGAATGAATTCTGTTCTTGAGACTTTTGAGAATATCATTTATAGAGATCGGACTCGCCTGTGGGCAGAAAGGTCCTGTTCATCCTGAAAGATGTCCCAGGGTACAGGATAGTCAACACCCTGCACGGGGACATCATCCATGAATAAGGATGGGTCAGCGAGGCCGAGGTACTTGTCATTGGCGACGTTGCGGAAGGTCCATCGGTTGGTGTCTTCAAATTTCTCTAGATACCACTACATCGCGTGATAAAGGTCAGCCCACGACTTTAATAATACATGTACGTGCCCTCTGGTTGTCTCCTCCATGCCGCTCCCAACCGGAAACTATAACATGTCCCAGTCTGTCGGCAAAACAAATTACGCTAGAGTATGAATGCAACACACCAGTGTATCCATCCGTTCCAGAGAGGTCAAGCGCAGTACCGGATTTGGCGTTGACGAGAATGTATGTGTTGTTGGGTTCAACAGACATGGCGCACTGATTTTCGATACTTGGGAATGAAGGCTTAAATAACTTCTGAAGTGATGATTTGTAACGTTGCGCGCGGACTTCGACGGTGATGTGCGTTTGGCGGTTGCATTTGGAACAAGATTGATTGACCAATCGTAACTTCATAAAGCAACCGGTAACCCTGGTTCTTGAGAAAGCTTCAGGCTACACCGCGATGATTGGAGCCAAGCGTGAGATACTCTATCCACAAGATTGACTGTCTCTATGGGAGAAGGCAAAGAATTTGACGGCGAGATCATAGAACGGCGGATGGTTACCAAACATAACAACAAACGTGTGATTTCTTGGATATTATTTCCACTTTGCGGACGCTCCAGAACTATCCAGAGTTTGACCTTCTTACCAAGTCTCGGGCGCAAGGCAGGAAAACATGCATTGTAGTTGAAGTTGATATGCTGCAGCAGCAAGTATGGGTTTCGAACAGCAATAACCACCTTGACGATTGCCCCAGTCCACAAGTCCAATATGATGAGGCATCAGGCGTAAACCACGCTCGGAGTAGCTTATTCATGCTCTAGCTTCACGAGATTACTCGTTGACGACGTATTTCGATGTCCAAAAACGTGACAACTCTTGGCAAGTAACTGGAGTGAATCACGAACTTTGTTGAGCATGTGCGTGGGAAGTTCTTTAGGCGCTGCTCCGGTCTTTGCCTTCGTTATATTCCCAACCTGTCCTCAGTGTGAATTCAAAGTCTCTACGACTGCTGTTGGCCTATGTCTTTCCTCGGGAAATAGCGATAATAAAGCATGTTATGTCATTTCCTGTGCACTTGTTTCTGATGGAGAAAGGTTTTAGACAAATGAAGAATGCCTTTTACCAAGAGAAGAATTTAGCAAACAAAAGGTATAACATACTTTCTATTCAGTTTTCCCGTATGACGAGACGAAATGATGTGTTGGAATGCAGCGCTGATTTCGTCTGCCCTTACCGACATGATGTTCATAGACAGACAACCAGCGGGGCGTATTAATGTACCTCTAAAAAGTCGGATGATTTGTTGTTTCCTCTTTGAAGTAGCTGGCCTCTTCCTGCGCAACGGACTCGAATCTCAAGTACAGCTGGTCTGCCTTGTTTTGCCCTCTGACTCCTGAGATGCTCCGACCAACGACTCTATCACTCGCTCTCCTATTCTCCTCGGCGTCATTGTACAGGCAGCGCCCTTGCTGCCCTTTCGCGAAGGCTTTGGGGCTAGAAAATTCCCTCCTCGTATAGGGATAGTGGTCGTTTCCAAACCGCGCGAAGAACTTGCTCGTCGAGGTGTTCCGTGTTCTGGCACTAAGTTCAGATCTCGCATCGGGACTGTGGTTCTAGCCCAGAGTCGGAGAACAATCCAGGCAATTCTCTCACCTTCTGGGCCTAATAAGAGACTCGACGTACCATTAGTGATCACCACACTGACTCGATCATGAATACGCAGGAAACTGCATGCCGCGATAGAGAAGGAACGCTAGAGATGAAGAATGGTGTTCTCGAATGCACTTTGAACCTGGATATTAGTAGGGAAGAGCTTACTTCCCGGAAAGCAGGTATAGATGATAGCACAGTACACGAGTCTTAGAACAGGAGCGCTCTTCGAAGACATCGGCGGAACACCTAGCAGTAGGCAAAATGCTTAATGAATGCTGAACCGACCGCGGTACCCGGGTAGAGTATACATAGAACTGCCAATGAGCATGGAAGCAGCTAGAATGTACCCCCTTGTGCATGAGGCAAATCCGTAATCTAACTTAACATGGCTAAAGTAGTCCGTTATCATTCTTTATGATGAACCAATCCGAAATATAATTAATCTCCAAGAAATGTTTTCATTCCGGTATTCTGGGTAGAAACTAGATGCCGAGTCTTATTGGCAAAGATGGGAAAGGGACATCCTCGAAAAGTCCCAAAACCCACAGCGGTAGAATGGTATGTAAGCAGTCAATATAGAGCGCCTAAATGGTATACATAGTAAGAATCAGATGTAGCATATAGGTGGTATGTACAAAGTGTCCCCGAACGAGCGGCTAGATAGGAATAAGATTTCAAGATATTTTAGATAAGGAGAAAACCCACCTTATTGAGCAAGTGCAAACTTCCACGTCTGATGGACGCCTGCCCACTTGAACCAGAGGGTGATGGGCGTCTCAGGTGCAGGGTTTCCCTGGCCAAAGAGGTCCCAGACCAACGTTGTCCCATGGATATAGATCCTTGAGATAAGATTATTGAGTTTCGAAAATGAAGAATTGATCGATTGAGTGCCCACCTGTAGGTGCTAGGGTCAAGCTCGTCATGCCAGATATCCCACCCAAAAGGGGTGGACTGTGCAACGAGGCGCGTTCCATCGGATTGAGATCCATCAATCCCAATGTAAAGTCCGCTGCCGACAGATTGGAAAGTCCAACCCATGCTCGTCCAGTCCAACTTCCACTACATTATAATATTCACGCTGAGTTGAGCTCGTAGACGAACTTTGAAAAGACATACCTGCTGATTGGTGGTATTAAAGAGGGGGAATCCGATGACTATGTATGGGCTGTTGGTTTGACAAATCAAACTGAGGTTGAAAAAGGTGACATACGGGACCTATTGTCGCGTCCGGACAAGTCGACGACAGTGCCAGATTTAGCATTTGTGATAGTATAGACACTTCCAGACTGGACGAGTTCGTGAGCAGACATGGTAAACAGAGCAGAGAATCGAGGAGTGCGGATGGAGTGCGGATGAAAGAACACAAGGATGCGTAGTCAGTTGTCAGTGGAGGCTTTAATACTCGGAAGCTTTGAGGGAATTACAAAATTGATGCCTAAATCGGAACAAGAGGCGACGTCATGGAGGGAACCGATTACGGAGAGATGCCGATATTAAATCGGGAAAGAGCGCGGCAGAACCGACAGTGGCGCCAGATAGGAGCAGAGGAGAACGCAGAAGGCTGTGTACATAAGTGTATACATTGCGTGCGAGTATTCCGACATATTCAGGTCCAGGCGAGCTCCATAATGAGGGAGGGCCTCAATGTGGCAAGGCAGACATGAATATTTAAGATGATCATCCCGTTGAGTGGCAGATGCTGCATGTAGGCTGTCATGACAAGAAAAGCCATATTTTTGACTTTATTGTATCGCATACCCATGTGCTGACCATGCAAGCTTGTTGTGAAACTCCAGAAAGATAAGGACTCAGAGTGAAGCGACGCCATGAGCGCTTGCCGATGGAGGGATGAGCTAGAAGGAGAGACCAGGCGGAAAACACATAGGACAAACGAGTTTGGAATCAACATTATTCAATCTGTCAATTAGAGGCTGTACTCTTCGTTATGTAGCCGGTACATGTGCAAATTTTGGCCATTTTTGTACTTCCAGATTTTGTTGACCCTGAGATCATACTACAATAGCGAGAATCTATCGGAAAATATAATTTCACGATCGTCATCCGGCGCCATAATCGAGGTAACAAGAGAATGGTTAAACATTAGAATTTACTCTGCTGTGCCTAGAACCGAGTGCCATCCATCCATTGACTGTCGTTTAGTCTTCCATATTTTCCTTCTCTGTTCTTTCCCTCCACTTCGCGAGGCCCTTTTCAAAAATATCGCGGTCAACTCCTCGTGGAACGAAGCAAAACGTTACTCCTATAATCATATTAGCGAGGTTCGGTATCACCCGATATATGGGCACAGACCCAAATCTTCGACTTCGGCATTACGATGCTCGTCATCAAAGAAGAGCTATATGTATCACAAGAACATCAAAATCGCCATTTACTGGGAAATCCTACGGGAATCTCACCATTTCTGAATAGGGAATGCCGGTCCTCCGATGTATGTTCCCGAAATGGGTTAGTTTGGATCCTTAATAAGTCAAGGTGAGCGGTTTGACTTGGTCGGCGCGACAGAGGCGACAAAGGGAGAGGAAGGCAGTGACGAACCAGGATATATTTCGAGCTCATCAAAGAATTTGACAGCTGGTATTGCCTCAGCATCGCCGGGCTTGGGGGCGATCAAGAGCAAGTTCAATGCTTGACGCGCTCTAAGCATGCTCATTGGCCGAGGTTTTCGAAGAAAATAAGATGGCTCACAGTTTCGGTGCATCTGTCCTCGAACATGCTGCAATCGTTACATTCTCTGCCCGCAGCTGATGTAAAATACTAGGAACGTCTTTATAAAACTTGATCTTCTCATTGTGTCTTGTAAGCAGGAAACTAAGGCCGAATCACTGCACATGAATGATTCGGCGACTGACTTGTCAAGGACTTCGTTGAGAGTATTCTTATTGCGATGAAGTGGTCCTACAGATGAGTTATCTGAGCGCGGCGGGTACCTCGACTGCAGGAATCATACCTGTTACATGGGTATCGATCCATAGATCCCATAAAGTAAAGCTAACGATGATTTGTTTCTAGGCATCAGACAGAACGTCTATTCATGCAGAAATCGAAGGATATGACATCCTCATACGTACTCTAGGTCGAAAGCTACGAGCTTTGGTAGCCTGCCGGATGAGACCATTGAAATCGCAGCCTCTATATGTTTGAGTTGATATATTCCAAGTGCTACCTTCTCGTTCTAGACGAAAATAAGTGGGGCAAGGCTTTGATACTGATATTTGTTGCCGTTTTGATAGATTTGGTCAGGGAGCGCGTAACCACGTAACGTAAGAGCCACCTTCAATTATATCTACCCCCAAACAGCGCTCGCGCTGGCCTCTGTATACTTTCATAACTACTGCCCCACTTGTATACATCATGCAGACATGGGCGCGGTACACGCTTCTTGTCTTCGTGATGCTGGTAGGTCATCCTAACTGTCACCATCCAATTCCAGGCACAGATTGATTCGATGCCAAGGTCGTCTTACATTCAATTCTGAGCTTCTCACATGAAGAGTACAGTCGAGCGACATCTCTTTCTTCATTAATTGGCGGTGTAAAGAAATACGAGCCGCCGCTCGTACCGCCGGAATACCATTTCCCAGCCAATGAAACAGTGGCCGTTGATCGAAGAGCCAACGCAACCTTTGTTATTCTTGCGAGAAATACAGATATAGATGGCACGATACGGAGTATACGAGACATCGAGGACCGGTTTAACAGGGCCCGTGGTTACCCTTATGTCATCCTGAACGAGGTGCCCTTCACAGAAGAATTCAAAAAGTAAGGTGTTTCGCGCTCAGGTGGTAAACGTTCTCAGGGCGTCGTACAGACGGGTGACTGTTATCTCAGCATCCAAAATGGAGTTTGGTCTTATACCGCGTGAGCATTGGTTCCAACCGGACTGGATTGACGAAAAGAAGGCGGCGGCGGCGAGGAACCGGATGGAGGAGGAGAAGATTATTTACGGAGGAAGTATATCGTGAGTTTTGATTCTATGCTTGGAGTTCCTTTGGCAGAAACCGTCCTCAGATACCGAAATATGTGCCGTTTCAACTCTGGCGTACGTTCGCCACATTAAATCAATTCAAATTTCATCCATCGCTGATGAACTCGATAGTTCTTTTTCAAACATGAGCTACTTCAAAAATACCGATGGTATTGGAGGATAGAGTAAGTCCCTCCCTTATTATTCCTTCCGTCTCTGAATTTTGTAGGCCGGACGTCCACTTCCATTGTGACCTTTCCTTTGATCCTTTCTTGTTCATGGAAGATCGCAACAAAACTTACGGATGGACAATCACAATGTATGAATTCGAAAAAACAATCCCGACACTATGGGGTCACGTCAAAGATTTCATGAAACTGCATCCTGAGTATGTGGCGGAGGGTAATGCGATGGGTTTCATGTCCCCAGATGGAGGAATGTCGTATAACCTGTGTCATTGTTGGTACTTTTGTCTTTTCCACCTAGACCACTGCTGATCTACTTTCCTTTCAAGTCTGGAGTAATTTCGAAATTGCGGACATGGACTTTTGGCGGGGAGAAGCATATACCGCGTTCTTTGAATACCTCGATTCCCTGGGTGGATTCTATTACGAGGTATGCGTCTCGTTTCTTTTGCCATCCACAGTTCACTTACTTTGAGTCAGCGCTGGGGCGATGCACCTGTCCACAGCATCGCAGCGGCGATGTTCCTGAACAAGGACCAGTTGCATTTCTTCAATGAAATAGGCTATGAGCACAACCCATACACGCACTGCCCCAAGGAGAAAGAGACATGGGAGAAGGGGCGGTGTTCGTGCAACCCTGATAAGAGTTTCGGTGAGTGTTGTGTTTTCGCTTTTGCTTGATCTCTTCAGAATAGCATGATATTGATGTTTGTTTAAAATAGACTATGATGGTTACTCCTGCATGAAGTACTGGGACAATTTCATCAGTGGTGGCCGATGAGCACCCATAAACATACCGTGACTAGATTATTGTACATTACGATGCCTTGAGTAACTTATCGTTTACGTAGCGTAGAACGATCTCATAGTAAATAGGTTTATACTGCCAGGTCTGGACGCGTGGAGACCTCGGAGCGGAAGCAGATTGACGATCAGCGGAACCGCGGAAGAAATTCGTTACAATCACAATAGAGCTCAAAAAACATATCATGATCTCGATCGTCACTCTATGCATAGCAAGGCAAAAGCGAGGCCGTAGCATCTCATAGAGAGGATGGAAGGACTATATCTGATGTAGACACTCATTGGTTGATCCCAGACATGGCATCAGGATGGCTCAGCAGTAAGTGATTACATCACTGTCAACGCCGTTTTTTTACAGTTCTTACGAGTTGAACGAGAATGTGAACGAAATAGGGCATAGGACTCTCTTCTTTGATGTATTGGTGAGACAAGAGCGGTCTATCTCGGTCGAGTTGATTAAACCTCGACAAATTGGATTGCATACACGATATACTGAAAAACTGTTCCGCAGCCTTTGATGAGTATCCTTATATTCTCTCGAACAAAATATCGAATTTAGCTCGTGACTTCATTTCACGACTAATATCGTAGATTTTGAGGTAGAAATTCGTCTGAGCTCAGGCAGCGCTGCAAGTTCGAAAGTGGATTTTTGTGTAATTTAGTAAATTTGTCTCTGCCTGAGTAGATTGAAGAGAAGAGGTATATGAAGGGAATAGAGAGACCAGGGGCAATAATGTATGGAGGTATGGAAATGTCTCCTCGTTTGGCTGCGAAACCTATGCTAGGCTGCTGAGTTTCAGGTTGAATGATTTTCAAAAAGTTGTCGTAACATGCGCCGATATACCGAACTTGGCGGTAAATGTCAGGACTGCCTTTATCATCATTGTGGAGACCGCTGATATGCAAAGCAGACTCTAGGGATCGTCACTCTCAGTACAATGCTTTAAAAACTCTCTCAACCCTCCTGCCTAAAGTTGGAGGCAGTACTTACAATCCTTTGTCACTGTAAACATAAGTTCTGGATTAGCAAACACTTGTAACCCGTCTGGCACAGTCCAGTACAACTTTGAGATCGCAGATGTAGGTTTCCGGCTAGGTAAAACCTACACTACGTTTATCTCGATTCCGAAGGGGTTTCTGTTTCTGATGCATGCAGCGCTGGCGTTTAATGCTCCAGATGAAAGAATTACAGTAGCCTCGTTCCTGCAAATATAAACCGAGTGACATCGTCCTTGAATCCAGCGCATATTGGATTGTCCCGGCATAACCTTCAGTGTGTGTGTATTCTCTGAAACAGAAGTCTCATTTGTCTTGAGTAGAGTACATAGATAACTGTCAGGGTCATTCGCGTCGTGTTTACGTTTACTCGCTTGATAGCTTTGAATATGGAGGAAACGACCACTGTGGCTTGAGATTACTTGAGTCTATCGAATATCATTGTTGTTTGACTGTTTTCACCTGAAAGGACCTCATGTTCGTTGCATCTCCGGTGACTATAAACGGAACACGTGTCGTTATGACATGCCGAATCATCAAGTATGACTACACCACGTTAGACTAACATTTTCATGACCTTCTGCTAGTCTCACTTTTTCTTTCCTTTATATCTTCCATACTTCACTGAGAATCTATCATGAGCTCTCTCGCTTTTCTGGTGACTGAACTGCAGGTATGTTCATCCGTCATAATTTCTTTATACACGAAGATCGAGGAGTCTGAAGTCGATTTTCCTTAGTCACTTGCCAGTGAGACAAGGAGGAAGCATCCAGAGATAAGAGAGGTCAGTGGAGCGGAGCTCTGTGGCACAGCAATTGAATCTATCAAGGAAAGGCAGCCGAAAAGTCACTTGCAATCCTAAAGTCGTCTCCGGAGCAGGCAACACATAACTTGGCTTCTGGTGCGTAGTACCTTCTCTAAATTACGCTTCAATTAAAGCCTTTCGCAATTAGATGGCCCCCAATCTGAAGACCTCTTGCGACCAGTATTCATGGGATGTGCAACCAAGAACGCGAAAGTCGTCGCAATATCTCTAGGCTCATTGCAACGCCTCATCGCTCTCAAAGCTGTCCCACACTCTGCAGTACCCCTAATGATTACTACTATGAGCGATGCAATGAGTCAAGGAGTTGATATCCAGCTACGAATACTGCAAACGCTCGTATCTCTGATACCCAATTTCCCAGAAATCCACGGAGCTCTTCTTGGTGACGTAGGGAGAAGTTCACTTTTATTACCTTACGGTCTTTTCAACGTCAATTTCAGGCTCTTCTACTTTGCTTCAAGTTGCAAGAGTCGAAGATCGCCGTTGTGTCGTCGACCGCAGCTGCCACCCTGCGTCAGCTGGTCATGTTTGTAGTAGACAAGATGGTTGTGGAAGACAATGCGGAGAACATAGCTGACTCTTCCTTGTCAGAAGTCCAGCTCCCCAATGGGTCAGCAAAACAGTTAGGTCCTTCGGCTTTGGACGCGTTTTCCGTCTTCGAAGGCTTGTGTCTGCTCGCCAATTCTGAGAAACCACACTTCTTGAAGTTGGAATCCCTTCACAAGACCTTCGCGCTTGAACTCATTGAAAGTGTTCTGACTAATTACCACGCACATTTTTGCAAGGTGTGTAGTGTGGTTCATCATTCCTTTTGAGAAGTTATCCTCACGGAAGATATTACCGTCAGCACCCAGAACTAATCCTCCTCCTACAACACCACTTATGCCCTCTGCTTCTTAAAGCTCTCTCAGACCGTCCTATCTTTCCATTGACCCTTCGTTGCACCCGTGTTGTTTTCTTGCTGCTCAAACAGTTCTCACTGGAGCTCATGACAGAGTCTGAGGTTTTCCTAACCTTGCTCATCAAAATTTTCTCAGACGACGCAGATACTTCAGGCGATCACGGCCACGGCTCTCACTATGCACGACCACTATGGATGAAAGTCCTTGCTATGGAGATCATGAGAGGGTATGTTGGAGATTTCTCACTGAGTGGTATTTTATCCAAGTTTTTCCTAGGTTATGTAGCGACGCCGAGCTCATGCGAAATGTCTGGGACCGATATGATGCTCAGGAATCAGGCGCAAAAGTTTTTTCTTCTCTTGTCACTGCTCTCAAGAGATTGATCACTGAGAAACCTGCAATCCTTGGCGTTGGGACGCAAATGGCAGGAATAGGTGTCTCTGCTGAAGCTACGACTTCAACTTATAGTCTTGAGCGTGTTGCCACTGCTGCCAGCGCTACAGTGTCTGGCGTCGTTGGAATGATCGGCTCAAGTGGAGGGTTGAGTTTGCATGGCTCGTCAATGAAGCTTCAGTGGTATGTGCTTCTACTATGCGGATGTTTAGCGTTAACATATGTTTTTTATGCAGCATTGATCAGCTCGACAAAGCTGATTCTCCACCTATTCCTGAGTCCTACATCTATCTTCTTGCGGTTCAATGTCTTGTTTCACTGTGTGACGGGCTCGCAAGTTTCGCCGGACCCCTGTACACTACCATCGTCATCCAGCGCCCTAAGGTTGCCGGCGACACTATCGTTCGAGCCCCTCCTGCATTGGACATTGCTTCCCTGCCCAAGGATGAACCCTCGACCAAACAACTAGGTATAGTCCGAGATATCATTGAGAGTGGATGGCCTGCCCTCCTGGCAGCCCTTTCGTTCATCATCTCTACTAACCTCTCCGACGAGCTTTTTGTCGAGGTGTTGGCGAGCTATCAAGCACTGACCACTGTCTCTGGGATGCTCGGTCTCACAACACCGCGAGATGCGTTCTTCACGAGCCTCTCGAAGCTCGCTGTTCCTGCTCGGGTGGTGTCGAGCCTCGAATCACACGTCGAGTCTCAGACACCCCGTTCAACTGCCAGCTTTTCTGAGAATCTAGGTTTCAGTGGACCCGCACAGGCGCCGGGGTTGTCTGAACGTAACATGGCCTGCCTCAAAGTGATGATCTCAAGTGCCGTATTCCTTGCTGGAAGCCTAGCTGAAAGTTGGTTTGGGGTGCTCGAAGTACTCCAGAACGCGGACTATGTTCTTACTACGAAGGGAGTCGGCGCAGGAAAACGCGCAATCGTTAGCCCAGGAGCAACCACTACCCCGCCTCTTCGTGATCGATCGTCATCAGCCCCTCGGCATCCTCTGCTGAGCGATCTAGATCCTGAAACGCTGCAAATGGCGATCCAGCGCTTGTTCGATGCATCGAAGAATCTTGAGGATGGTGCATATAAGCATTTCATCCATGCGCTGTGTAGGCTTAGTGCTGAAATGGTAGAGATGCAGTCTGGTGGGGAGGTGACGTTTGTTACGGATGACAGTCATGAGGATGTTGCCAGCGTTGTGGGGCTTTCTCCTAGGTCTGGAGCGGCGCATAGGAGGAGAGTCAGTGGTATTCATATACCTCGGACCTTGGTAAGGAAGCTAGCTATCATCCATCTATCAGTATAACTGTGGCTGATTGTCATGCCTCAGAGATCTGGTGACTTTGGTATTACTAAACTTGGCGGTGTGACAATGTTAAATATCCACCGGCTTATCTATCGCTCTCCAGACGTCGCGTGGGATGCGACGACCAGCCACCTATTATCAGTCATACATACCTCAAACGCTCCACAACCGATTCGTGTACAGGCCGCTAGCGTCTTGGATGAGATACTGGTGATAGTACCACGTAATTTATCATCTACAGGTGACCTACAAGCCCAAGTACAGAAACGGGTACTCGACGTACTCGCCCAGCAGGTAGTACCGGAACCTGCAACTCTAGTAACGAGCACGACAACCAGCATAGAGTTGCGCCGCATGGGATTGGAAACTCTACATCAGATTTTGCAGGCTTCTGGACACACTCTCGTCGTTGGATGGGAGACGATATTTCATATGCTCGAGAGCGTGTGCAGACATACTCCGCCTGTTCGCACTGCATCTGTCGACTCTGTATCATTGTTTAGTGAACCGTCGTCGTCTCCGTCGATACGGAGCAAACCCTTACCGTTGGGATTGGGCAATGCAAGTGAGAAAGGACAAGTAGTGCTTGTCAAGATTGCGTTTCAGTCCTTGACGCTTGTGTGCGACTCTGTTACGATGTTATCACCTGAGCATCTTCGTCTTTGTATCAGTACCCTGGGCCAGTTCGGACGCCAAGCAGATACCAACATCGCGTTGACGGCGGCAGCTAGTCTACTTTGGAGCGTGTCAGATGCTATTCAGTCAAGACGGAAGAACGCAGACGAGGAGCCTCAGTATAGCGAGCTGTGGATGTTCCTATTGCTTGAGGTTCTGGGACTCTGTACAGATCCCAGACAAGAGGTTAGAGATGGTGCCATACAGACGCTATTCCGAACTATGCAGCTCTACGGGTCCACCTTGAGTCTCGAGACATGGGATCGGTGTATTTGGGAGGTCACTTTCCCACTTTTGGACTCTCTCACGGCTGAGATTCGACACCTCGCTAACGCTACATCTGCTGAAGTGCCCGCAGCGCAACCTTGGGACGAATCAAAGGTTCTCGCTCTCAACTCGATTGGCTCCATATTCCACGATTTCCTTACGTCAAAGATCATGCAACTTGACTCTTTCATCAAAACCTGGGACGTCTTCGTTCAACACATCCAAGATGCTGTCCTCCTGGATAATAGACCCATAAGTGCTCCGGCATTACGTTGTCTGGAGAAAGCTGTCAAGGTTGCGCCGACTGTCAATCTGCCACCGATAGTTTCTGAGGTACTTTTGCGAGTGTGGCAAACAATCGACGTTCTCGGTGGGGCAGTGATACGGCATTCGGGTAGCCAAAGTCCTATGTCAACAACAGATGCTCGGTTCCAACGACCATTCACTCAAGAAAGTCTCGTCGCCCTTGTCGATGTCATACAGACCTCGAGAAAGGCCAGCCGGTTGGTGGATGGCCGCGAATGGAATTTGGACCGTCTAACAAGGCTTATGGAGATCCTCAAAGGTACATTGCTCGATCTTGCAGTGTTCCGTATCTGACGGTTCAAATCGGCAGGAATTCTTACATATCCGAATTCGCCAGACTTTAGGCCCGATGTTGACACTCTACCGCCTTTACAAGCCGCAGTCATGGAGACTGTTGAAGACATCGATCTATCAGTACCTGGATCGCCATCTATTATCCTACGAGACCTTTCGGAGTATGCAACGTTGCCTTTTCTTGCGGCGTTCGATATGCCCTGCGCACCGAAATCACAAACACCGCAGAAACGGATTACATATATCGCCATCTCCAAAAAGACTCTTCCTATGCTTGTGGATCTTTTCATGAGATTCAAACTCGAACCCACAGTTTACATCGATGGGACTTTGGAAGCGGTTCTTTCTGTAACCCATCATTATCCACAAGTATCGTTTCGTTATGACTTACTGCGACTTCCCTCTAGGCATATTCAATCCCAGTGAAGTTGAAGTACGATTGTCCAGCTCCTTCAAAGATTGGAAAAGATCAACCTCTTTGGAAGACTGCGACGTCTAGTTTCTTGCGAATAGTGAAGGAATGTGCTGGTCAGATTAACAAGCTTGCACAAGGTTTGCCCTTAAACACATTCAGATGTTGTTATTTGCTCATTGACATCATAATACAGACACTCCTCGTATAGAAAGTATCTGGCGTCAGATCCTTGATGTGTTTAAAGGAGGGATTCTCGCTGATTGGCACGTATACTTTTCCGGTGGTGTAATGTATGAGCTTCATGTTTTGTCTAGTTCGGCTGCGGAAGCATTCCCGCTTGATGTCCAAGAAACTGAGGAGAACTTCGATTTTGCCCTCATTGCGTCGCTGGAGACGGATGTCGCTCCCCATCTGGGAGACAGCCGTGTACCTGATTATCTTGTTGGCCAACTGGCCAAGGTATTACACCTTGGTAGTCGTTTACAGGAAGTTGAGACCAAAGAGGTTTCAAATACGGCTTCTCTGAAGGTCGATGTAATCGATATGCACCAATCTGGAACTACAGAATCAAGTGCTCTCGTTAACCGCGAACGCTTCTCGTATTGGTGCTTCGACCTTCTGTTTTTGATCTGTTCAAATACGAGAAACAGTACGTGATCTGCTGCCCAGCGCTCATTTACCGGAGGTTCATCTGGCACCAGTTCCAGATCAGGAGCATGCTCGGCGACGTCTCGCTGCACTAAGCATCCCTTCCCTTTTGAATCGGTGCCGAACGACTTTGGTTGGCTTTGTCGCTGACGAAGCGTTGCGTGGCCACCTTCCTTTCCCAAGGTATAAATAATTCCCTCCGAGTCGATCCTACAAGTCCTAATGATCTTTTCTTTTTGCCAGGCCACGAGAACAGGAGCTGCTATACGTGCTCAAGAAGCTCCTGGAGTTGGAACTATGGCCAGGATCATTATGGGCTGCGGTTTCAGACAAATCCTCCGAGTATGCCGTTGAACAACCAGGTAAGCTGCATATATGGTTATTCTATGTCATCAGGTGGATTAATGGATGTTCTGCAGGGATCGACGTATCCTTGAGCCCAACACTACTCATGGCGGACGCAGTCAAGCGCTCGACGGTGGCGCATCTATTCCATTTCTATCCTGTCCTTCTCGAAATTGTCTCGATACCACGGAAGACGCCTTCTGCTTGGGTGGTTCCCACAAAGGCACCGTCATTTGTGGGACCTCTCACCAATGGCCACAATAAATCTGGGTCGGATGCTCAAAGGAACGTAGACGCCGTAGAACTGGACGCACGAACACTTGCTCGGAATTGTCTGAAAGAAGTAGGAAAGGAGATGGGAGTATCTCGATAAATACAGATGTACCTTTGTTATTAATATGTAGATGTAGTTCTCACTCGTCGTTCAAGACAATTGTGCACATATAGTAAAGTCATTTCGCTGTCAAGTTTGAAAGGCTAAGAACAGGCTCGTGCTTTTTATAGAAGTCATTAATAAGAGTGTCCTGAACTAAGTAAGGAGAAAGGGTATCGTTACTGATTAATGAACAATGGATGAGGTCTAGCCTTTTACAGTCAAAATCGACAAAAAACTAGGATGGTTGTTTAATGGAATAGAAACACAGCAGAGAGACCAGAGAGGAGGGCGACGAGAATGACAACGGGGTACGTTTGAGCCTGTGAACTCGAGGCACCATTTGTCGAGTTGGCTGATGTAGCGTTATTATTGCCTGAGAAAGTATCAATTTGTCGAGCCCACGCAAGTGTGCAACACAATACGTACCACTGGCAGGAACCCCGGTTACCTTTGGGATGCTCGCCGTGTCCCCCGAAACACTTGCTCCAGCAGTTGGGGTGGAAGAACTGGTGATACCAAGAAGGGCAAGATCTACACCGTTGCTAACTGTTGCAGTGGTGACGCAATTGCTCGACGACGGGGTCATGAATGGTGCGGAAGGGGTGACGGTGGTACCGACAGTGTAGCCAACGCCATTGGCGACACCAGTGAAAAATTGGGCGAAGGTGGAGAACAAGGTGGTCCCGCTGACTGTAGCGGTCGGGTACCATCCTGGTGGGTCTGTTCAGAATCTGTGAGATTGGTGGTTCGTTTTTTGAGAGTCTAGGTAGAGCTCACAGGCTACATCGGCTTCGCATGACTCGCTGGGGGAATGATGAGACTTTTGAGAAGTTTTTTTTTCTCTGAGTGATGGTGTACTTACAAAGTCCCGTTGAAGTTGTAGTTACCAGGCATAACGAACCCACAACCCATCTCGTCAAGCTCGTGCCAGCACATTTGGGCAGCGCTGTACGTCGTGTTTGCACTTGTACACACACGCAAGCAGAACTGTTGCCAGGACTAGAGTTATGACAGTAAATAAAACCTCGACAAATCTCAGTATGATTGATACTCACGATATAAAGCTCAAGAAAGAAACGACGCATCAGTATTAATCTTACAGAACAGGAAGATATATAATTACCATCCACTCAGCAAAGTTCTGGTCACTTCCGGTGATGTTTGAAGTGACGTTTCCTCCAATTGGATTGCCACTTCCAAAGGCCCCGTGAGGATCGAGTTCTCTAAGAAAAGGTTAGTAAATCGTATACACCATAGTCGAAGCCTTACCCTCCAAAATCACCGTCAGGGATGTTGAGCTTTGTGAAGTCTCCATAGCCGAAGATTTGTATGTAAGCGTCTGGATACCGAGTACCCATGTCATTGAACAGCTTGATGAACTCGTATTTTGTGATGCACTAACCTGTCTTGAGGAAGGAAACACCTGTAAGGGTTCCGTCGGGGATGAGGCGAGCATTGTTACGTTGCTGCGTGCACCAAGCAACTTCGAATGTCTGAAACCAATATCATTAGTCCTGGATCGTAATCATGTTGGTTAAATACGTACTTCGGAATCAGAGATGTTGGCGAGAGAGGGGGGCGCAAAGATACAGAAGTCCTGAACAAAAATTACATGAGATGTTGGTCATCCATGTGAAGCGTGAGCCACGTACATCGATTGAGTTGGCAGTGATAAGGCGCGCTAACGATGTCTGATTAATTGAAGTCCCCATTGTAGGCACGGGTGGGTTTGTTGTGCCCATTGTTCCCGTCGCAATGACTCCTGGGGAAAAAGTGTTGGCCTGTGCCATTGCTTTCTGGACGGAAACCAAAGAAGCCAGGAGAAGTGTAGAGGAAGAGCGCATTGCGGTGTTCAAAAGAGAGAGTGGGATAGGATGATGTGTGGATCAGAGGTTGAAACCCGTCGACACCAGGGCTTGGAGAACTTGGTGGTTACTTAAAGAGATGGTGGGAAGGGGAGCAGATGGAGCGTATTCTTGTTTGGTGCTGCGGACAATTGTGTAACGGCATCGAATGATGGAAATTTTGGCAACGCGGTGATTCGATGTCCGAAATCTATTCGAAACATAGTCCAGGATCATGGAAGGCGTTGTATACTGATGCGAGGTTCTACAATCTTATTCACAGGGATCCGGTCCCAAGGGCAGTCTATGGTGATCCACAGTCGTGTTTTCTCAGCTCCAAAGGAAAAGCGACATCGACATGCAAAGACATACTTCAACCAGTCCACGAGGTTTACTTTTGGAGTATCATTCTATAGATAGACCTGTGCGTTGAGACGGCGAGGGACTAAATTTATCTCTACGCGATTGGATAAATATAGTGATTCTCAGCTCCAATTTGACAGAAATTCGCACCTTCTGCATCATGATCATAGTAATCCAGCTGACAAGCTCACATTTGCATTTCGTGGATGTGTTGCTAGCAATGGTCCGATCAGCATTCGCATCGTATTCACTTATCCATGCAAATACAGACGGTCGCCAGCAAGAACCTCAATTGTTTGGGCTTCGGCCTGTCGTGGCACATGCCCTCAGCGCTGGGTACTTTGATAGGTCGAACATTGATTTATGAAGGGATGGATCTAGGATGGATCAAGGTTAACCCTGCATATGACCTATTCACTCACTTTGAGATATGTGAGAACAGCGTGCGTGACGGTGTTATCACACTGTAACGGCCCTTACGTTGAACATCGAAATGGGTCACAGCCGTTACAAGCTACTTAGATCCAGATTTTTCCCACGGAGGAGTCTTAATCAGATTCATGTTTTTCTCGAACTTGTGCCACTCTCCATGACTTTCGACCATCGCTGCTAACAGAATTTCTTGTGCATGTTGGATCTCTTCTTAGTTTGTATAATCTTTTAATTTTTTCTCACAAATTGTTCTTTCTCTGTTAGACTGTTGCTGCTGGAGCTGTTTTCAATGGAAAGAGGCGTATGACATTGTCACAAGCACTTTTCCCTGAACGTAGATGTTAGATATCCAGACTTATGTGTAGAGGTTATACCTAAGAACACTAGCATAGTAATTGTGATTCGTTTAATATGTGAGTAACTCACCCCTCAGTCGGTATAAATGACTGAGGGTTGCTGTCTGAGAAGGGTCCGTTGATATATGTGAAGGGGTGAACAATGGGGGTCATATGGCGGCACAATGCAGTGGCAGGCCTGCAATATAAGAGCGTGTGTGTGATAATGTGAGATCTGATAACGTCCAAAGTCCGACACTGGGAAGTGGCATAACATGTCTCTTTCCTGACGTGTAAGTATTGGCCACACTAGCAGTGAATTATCGTTCGTCTTATGCTTATGTAATGCAGTCGAGACATAAAATTTCGTCCAGTTTGCCTGTTGAAACGTTGACTGCCTAGCCTTATACCATCGAAATATAGTTTAGAAGTGGGACTTGATGAACAATGGATTAAAGTCCGTACATATCGGATCTAGATGAGTTCTCGGGTTACGCCATTCTCGGTTACTCTGCCCAATATAAACAGGTGTGATAGGTTACAACAATTGTCGTCCATGGAGGAATAATAAAGCAAGGCAAGAGCCGTAGATGAAGCTAACCTATTAGGAGTGTCGGAGCTTGCCAATATCTAAAGCGACTTCGGCAAGGGCCGAGTATGATTCATACTGACTTGTGCGCTTGTCCTTGGTTGCCATCCTCAAGGAATGAGTCGCGCCGTGTATGGCGGGACCAGCACCGAGTGTTTGGACCCTGTCGGCTCACGAACAATGGATGGCCACCCATGGCCATCTGGAGTTGAAGCTCGTCCATATAAACAAACGTCTCTCGGTCGGCCACAAAAACCGATTTCTCTGACTCTAGGCAACATGTGTGCACACAGATTGCGAGCGCCATATCTCTATCTTGCTAAATTCGCGCTCTCACTTGCTCGACCTCGTCGTTCCCGCTCGGAGCCTACGATTAGACCGTCAACGTCTCGAGTAGATTGTCCCCCTGATGCTCCCTGCAGCCAAGTCAGTCCATTTCCCTAGCTATCAACTTTTGTGTTGATGCTTCTTGTAGCCGGCCCAACCAATCCAGGACACGCGAGCGCCTTCTCCAGCACTGACAGAAATCATAGAGCCGGAATCCGAGGCCATACTCAAAGATCTGAAGGAACTCAACATCAAAGTTCGCGATTTTGCCTTTCCAGGGTCTTCTTCCCGTCCCCTTCCACCCATCCCCGAACTTTTCGACCCTTACAGGGCCATGTCCGAGTATGAATACCGGCTCCGACTGACTCCGCACATTCCCATTTCAGGCAAGACAATGCGTCGGCTTTTTACCCTGGGCTGGGTCCCGAAGGAAGAGGCCGAGGTACGCCTGCGCGAGATCGACTGGCGGGCAATGGAGGAGTACGACACGAGGAATACTGGATACCCGTATCGAACTATGAAATGGAAGGCCGTCCCCACCGCCCAAGAACGTGAAAACCTATTCAAGAACGGCATTCCGTACTTCCGGCACTTTGATAAGGTCCAAGCCGAACTCCGTATGGAGGAGGAGTGGCAAGAGCAGGAGAGGCTGCGTGGTGAAGAGGCGGGGGAACTTGTGGAACGGCGGTTGCAGGAGATTCAGGAGAGGGAGAGGAAGAAATTGGAGGAGAGCTCGCGGGCGCTTAAAATGTCCTTGGACGAGCAAGAGGGCCCTGCGACAAACAACGTTGCCGTTGTTACACCGCCTCCGATTTCGAGCATTGTGGCGGGTAAGAAGCGTGCATTGGAGCGCTCGCCTTCGACGCCCAACCTCGCTGTTTCCGCTTCTACCAGCGACGGTCCCAAACGGATCAAACTCTCAGTCACACCCACGTATACAGCCCCTGCAGGAGATTCCCCGCAGCGTCCTACTGATGCTCATCAGCCGTATCAACAATACCCCGCCCCGCTACAGGCTTACGATCCTCGACTATACCCGAACGCAGCTAGCGTGATCGCAGCAGAGGACCGCACACCCGTCGTGCTCCCTGGTCAGGTAACCCCACCCGTATCAGACGACGAGTCCGATTATGCACTTGGTGTGCGACTGCAGAAGACGAAGAACGGCTTGAAGGGTCTTACGAGAACTAAGACTTTCGCTCAACTTTAGTCTCCTCGCCGCGTATCGGATACTCGCTGTTGCCTTGTCCATTTTCTTTCCTCTCTCTCTCTTTCTCTCTCTCTCTTTCTTTCTGTCGCACTCGATCTTTTGTATCAGCGTTTGGTTTATCTCTATCATCTCTATCGTCATTTGGGAGTTAAGTTAGACATCACGACTCAGGATGTATCGTTATTTAGTGTACCTCATGCATACATAGGTCTCGGTATACTGTTTCATTTCTTTTTTTTTAGCCTTGCTCTTTTTTTGTCGGACGGTCATTCACTCACTCACTCATTCGCACGAACCCTCTAGATGTAACGGTGTAAAACTTGTGCATGGAATCTCTGTATGATTTAGGATGCTTTCATTGATATATATCGTATTGAGGTTTCGGGAATTCTGTCGTTTCGATGTTTTGGTCGGCTGCGACGACAGGTCACTTGTACCCTGTTTGTGTTTGCTCAGCATCTGGCTGCGGTTTTTTTTTCTTGGATTATCGTGGACATGGACACCGAGTGTGGTTCCACGAACCATAGTAGCCAGGGCCGTCAAGGCCAATGCTTTGTTGTTGTTTTGTTGTTGTTGTTGTTGTTTTTTTTTTTGTTTTGTTTTTTTGATCTTTGACTTCACCGCTTGCGTGTATAGCTTTAAATTTATTTTCCTATTTTTAAAATTACAATAATGCACTACTGATTTATGGTTTATTGGGGAAACGGGTGAGACTTATTACGGGGTGCTCCGAACCCTCTCGCGACAAGCAAATTTTTTTTTCTTGCAAGATGATAATAGCCGCGATCCCCCACTGAAAACTAGGAAGGAGTCCACGGACGTGTCGCATGGATAATCACTTGTGATCCCCCTTTGAGCTGCCGAGCATAGTGTGGCTCCATGTGATAGAGAAGGCAGAAATTTGAACTTGGTAGGTTTGATTGTCTATCTCTGGAATGCAAAGAGTTAGCCTTAAGAAGGACTTGCTTGTATGGGCCATTGCAAGCACGGTGTAACCGAGATCTGCTAGTCATTAGTTATGTTATTCTGTATTCTCTAATTTGATGATTTCGATTAAACTACACAAATGAAATATACATTAACATTTCCCATTATCCTCTGCTTACATGAGCAACCATCCAGACAAACATATCACATGACAGCAAAAATCAAAGACATTATTTACATGCCCCATGCCTGCTGTATTATCACATGATGGCAAAAATCAAAGACATTATTCACACACCCTATCCCTGCTTACATGAGCAACTATCCAGATGAATGTATCACATGATGGCAAAAATCAAAGACATTATTTGCATGCCCATCCCCTGCTTACATGAGCAACCATCCAGACAAACATATCACATGACAGTAGAAATCAAAGATATTATTCACACACCCCATGCCTGCTGTATTATCACATGACAGCAAAAATCAAAGACATTATTCACATGCCCATCCCTTGCTTACATGAGCAACCGTCCAGACAAACATATCACATGATGGCAAAAGTCAAAGACATTATTCACACACCTATCTCCTGCTTATATGAGCAACTATCCAGATGAATGTATCACATGATGGCAAAAATCAAAGACATTATTCACATGCCCCACCCTGCTTAACAAACAAACACATGACAGCAAAAATCAAAGACATTATTCACACACTGGCCCACTGGAAAAATCAATCACATGATGGCAAAAATTGAAGACATTTTTCCCACACATATTTTGCTACCCAGAAAACCTCAATCTATTCTAGATCTCAGAACTTGTGCAGGGAGGGTATTGCTTCCAGATAGAGTGCGAGAATCTGCTCATGCTTGGATAGGTACCTGTAAAATGCATCACTGCAGTGACCTATAGTCTTTATGGCTTCCAATGGTACTCCTCTCATGAAGTATTCTAGCTTGGCTCCAATTTGAATGCTGTGTGCCCTTGCAGTGATTCCATGGTTGGCAGCCTTGGCCACTTTGATGAGTACTTTTAGAACATTCTTTTTGGTTGACGGTGTTGACTTTCCCTTTTTGTTCTTATATGCAAATAATGGTCTGCTCGCTGTGTTGTAAGGTAAGACCTATACAACACAATGTAAGCATTAGTCTTTGCTATAACAGACTGTATTGTAGTATTATACCTACATGACACAATGTAAGCTGTGTTTATAGTAAGTATAAGTTTGGTTGTATAGTAAGTAGCAAGTGCTTACCTTCAGTCTTTGCTATAACAGACTGAGGGTATTGATATCATAGTCTACTATTTATATATTTACCTTGTCCATTGTTCTATGGTAAAAGTGGCAAGTGCTTTGTTCTTTGCTGGTCCATGCATTCCTGGCCCATGCTCATGGTGTTTTGTTACAAAGTCAATCACAACACTTCTCCTCACTATGAGCATTGGTCAGACTCCTCCTCACATGGAATCATTCATTCCAAGAATTGCGCATAGTTTAGAGAATTGGGGGGCATGTAGCGCTTCGGTGAATATATCCATGACATTGTCCTTTGTATTTATGTACCGAATTATGGTGTCCTTGGATGTGACGCATTCACACAAGAAGTGATATTTAATGTCAACATGCTTGATGCACTGATGTAGCATCAGATCTTCAGATAGGTTTATGGCAGAGTTGTTGTTACAAAAAAGCATTGTTGGACCTGTCGGAGTGTACCCAATCCCTGTCATTACTGCACACAGCCAGATACATTCCTGAGTGGCTTCAAAAGCAGCCATGTATCCTGCCTTGCAAGACAAAGCAGTGACTATTTATTGTTTGCATGTTGACCATGATATGATGCCTGATTCTAGAGTCCATGCATACCCCCCTACACTCCTCCTGGTATCTAGGCAATTAGCCCAGTCAGAGTCTATGAATTCCAATAAGTCAGTTGGCTGTTTTCTGCCAAGGGAAAGTCTCAATGTACATGTCCCCTTTAAGTAGCAGAGAGTCTTGATAGCTGCATTTTAATGAGTCTGAGTGTAGCAGTCAAGGTACTGTGATAGTTGTTGTATAGTGTACTATATATCTGGGCAAGTGGATACTGCAAGTCATAGCAGACCTCCTACCAGGCAACAGTAAGGAATGCATGCAATTTTCTCATGTTTATTGGGGGAAAGTTTCAATAGATCAGCACAGCACAATTTTGTTCCTAGGTCCATGGGCATTGATAGAGGGTTTGCATTCAACTGTCCAAATTGCTGCACTAGCCTGTCAATCAATGTGGTTTGCAAAAAGTGTACCTGATGCGCATCATGATCCCAGTTCACTGCAATGCCTAGAATGTGTTTTGGTGTCCCTAAGTCTGCTATTGTCCAGATGCTTGACATCTCCTCTTTGAATTTGGCATTGGTAGCTTTAGAGCTAGCAATGGCAAGGAAGTCATCTACGTGGACGTGGATGCCCACAATCACTGTACCTATTGTATTTTTCCTGTAATACATGCATGTCTTGCAATCTAACCTTGTGAACCCCCACTGCTTCATATGACTGTCCAGAGTTTTGTTCCAAATTCTGCTGGCCTGTTTCATGCCATATAGCCCTTTTAGTAGTTGACAGACCCAATTCTCTTTACCATATTCCTCAAAACTCCTGGGCCATGTAGACTGTTTCTTCCTACAGTAAGACACCATTGAGGAACACTGTCTTGATGTCAATTTGACTCACATTCCAGCCTAGTGATGCAGCCAAGTGCAGTAAGATTCTCCATGATTCTATGTATGCTGTAGGTGAGGTGGTTCATGTATAGTTTCTACTGTATACCTGATTAATGCCTTGTACAACATGGTGTGTTTTGAATCTGACAATCTTCCCCATCTCATCATGCTTAATTGTGAAGACTGGCCACCCCTTGAGTATTCAATGGCTGTGGAGAACTTCTTCTCATGGTACTAACTTCCACACTCCCATCTTCTTCAGTAAACCCAGTTCCTCCCAATAAGATTGTTCCCATCAATGGCTATCTGGGGAAGCCTTGGCTTTCTCCCATGTTTGTGGAGTTTTGAGATCAGATTGAGGGTCCAGGTACGGTTGGTCCTCAATTGTGTCTAGCACTGACAGGATATGATCAAGGTCTTGGTGGATTGCGTCACTTCCAGCCTCCCTCTATTGTTCAGCTCAGTCTGCTCTCATGCATTCGGCTGCCCACTTCAATTCTCTGACTGCCCTCTCCACACATGTCTCTGGTTGGTTGTCACTATTTACCCTTCTTGGTTGGTGTAATTGTCCTTGTTGACCGTCAGACTTAAGGTGCTGGCATAGGTGGATCTGCAATGGCATATGATTCTTGGGGGTTGGTCAGGTCAAGTTGCATAATTCTGGGTATGGCTGGTAAGTTGTCCTGGTCATCTTCATTGGGATTGGTGGGGTTCAGTAATGCAGTTGTTGCAATGGACTTCATGGTTGTTGGTGTATTGGGTGGTGGATCACTTGCATGGGATGGCTGTTGGGGATTTAGCAGAGAAGGTGGTACATTTGGCTCATTGTTATAGCTTTCAATGAAGCACACATGATATGAACTGTATACTTTCTTTGCATTTTGGTCATAGCACTAATAAGCCTTTGAGTTGGGGTCATAGCCAATATGTACACATTCAATGGACCTTTTGAATATCCTGGGATTATGCTTGTTGAGAATCAGCACAAAAACTCAACACCCTATTTCATGAATGTATAAATAGTTTGGTTTCTTTTGATACTAGAGTTTGTCAGGTGTAACGTTGCATATTGCGGAAGTTTTCATTTTCCCATGGAAGTGAGCAGCTGTCAGATAGAATTTGTCCCACAAGAAGGGGGGACAGCTGGCTGCTAGTCTCATCATCTGTGCCTTTCCCATTAGTATTTGGTGCATGCATTCTACTCTGCCCATGTGTGCTGATGTGTAAGGAGCACTCACCTCAAATGTAATACTCTTTTGTTTATACCATTCTCTGTGCTCTTCTCTATTGAGTTCCCCATTCCAGCCAGCTCATAACACTTTGAGTTGCTCCCCAACCTCATTTCCTCATGCTAGAATCCAGGCTTTAGCTCTTTGAAGCCTTCATCTTTGGTTTTGAGAGGTATTGACCAGGGTTTATTTGTAAAATCATCAACAACGTTCATGATGTAGTTATTATCCATTCTGGATGTAACTGCCGCTGGTCCTGTTAGGTCCACCCAAATCTTCTCCAACTTCCTTGTTACTCTATGCCCCATTCCTTCCTCTCTCTCCTTCAATACTGATGTCTTGAATTGCTCTCTGAGGATGCAATGGTTACACTTGGGAGGTTTGGAAGAGAAAGATGATGGCATACCTTTGATCATGCCTGCACATGCCATCTTTAAGATGGGTTGATAGTTCACATGTCCAAGTCTGAGGTGCTATGACTTTAAGTCAGGTGCTGCGTGAACAGTGAGCACATGAGGTTTGATAAGATCCAATGCATAGAGGCTATGTTTGGGTAGGAGCATGCCAGTAGCAATGAGATTCCCACTGTCTTTTTTGTTTAGGGTAACTCCAGCATTATTGAAAGTGGTCAGGATTCCATTCTGTCATGCCAACTTGCCCACAGATAGGAGGTGTACCATTGATTTGGAAACATGGAGTACATCATTGAGTTTTAGGTGGTGTGCTCACTTGTGTGTAGTCAAATTATACCCATACCTGTGGCCACAATGCAGGAACCCCCTACCCCATGAATGGTTTTTTTGCAGATAGGTTTGAGAATAACAAAGTCAGTGGCATCTGGGAAAATATGGACCATGGCACCCAAGTCCAAGAAGAAAGGGTTTGTCTGGATCTTGCACAATAAGGTGAGTTCTTATTCAGGATTGTGATTGCACTGTTTGTTCTAGTCAACATTGGCCTTCATCTCCTCCTCAAGCATAATTCAAGTGTCAACCTCTAAGTCCTCTACTGATGCCAATGTACTTACTAAAGGAAGTTTATTGGACACCAGCCCCAGCAAACTCCTGTTTCAGAGAAGGACCATTCCCCACTGTCACATCCTTTGTGGCCAGGTATGCTGCTTTGGTCTTGGAATCACCTTCCAATGTAAAAGCACTGCCTCTGGCAGAGATGAAGGTGATCTTTGTGACCTTCTTCTTGTTCCTCTCCTTTTTAATGTTCTCATAGTGTGCAAGGCGCGCCCTTCTTGATTCCTCTGTGGATTTCCCCTCCATGCCTCCTCCCTCCAGGATACACCAGGATGCAGTGTGACTAGTGTAGATGTGCACTGGCTGCTTTCAAACTTTGCAGGCTGAGCATGTGAGGTTGCTACCCCAGATTGATCTGGCAGCAAAGGCATTTAGCTCAGACTCCCTGTTTGCAGTCGTAGTCTTGTCTGCCTCAATCAAAGCCTGTTCTCCCTCTAAGAACTGCCAAATCTCCATTGGACCATACTTGGTCATGCTCCAAGCCTGTTCTAGGTCATATGATATAATCAATTGCAGATGGGAGAATGATTTGTCTGAAAAAGCATACAAAATGGTGATGGACTTTAGTAGGTCCTCAGTCATGTCTCTGGCATAAAAACGTGCAATCTATCTTCTCAAAGATCATGTTGACTGTCTTAGTAAGGGGTTCAGTGGAGGAGCACTTTGTAGTAAGAGCCTTCTGCAGGAGGCAAACCTGTTTGACAGGCGCAGCACCGCTGTGTTGTTTCTTTAGATATGCCCATAGGCCAACAGGATCCTCCTATTCAGTGCATAGCTTCTGCTTGGATGCGGATATTGCCCATTTCAAAAACAAGCATGCCAGGCATCTGTTTGAGGCCCATGTGCAACTCATGCATGGTTCATACATTAGGTGAGGGGAGGGAGGTGGATCAAAAACATAGTCCCACAGCTAGGCCATAGTAAGTTCCAGCTTCATCTGCTGTAGAAGCAAGGAATCTTTAGAACAAGAGATATCCCAGATATGCGCTATTGGTAAATCAGGGGCAAGTGAGGTCAGATGCTCTATCTGGCAAAAGCAAAGTAAGCAACATGTTTTTGCTTGTGATGTCAGATATAGGTCCTAAAACTTCAGAGGTCAAGACAGCAATAACCCATAACTTGTTAGTTGTAAGATAAGACCTATACAACACAATGTAAGCCTCAGTCTTTGCTATAACAGACTGTATTGTAGTATCATACCTATACAACACAATGTAAGCTGCATTTATAGTAAGTATAAGTTTGGTTGTATAGTAAGTAGCAAGTGCTTACCCTCAGTCTTTGCTATAACAGACTGAGGGTATCAATATTGTAGTCTACTATTTATATATCTACCTTGTCCATTGTTCTACAATAAAAGTGGTAAGTGCTTTGTTCTTTGCTGGTCCATGCATTCTTGGTCCATGCTCATGGTGTTTTGTTACAAAGTGGATCACAACATGCTGGTGGGTTGTTTATTCTGAAATGCCTCTCTAATGCATCTTTTAGATCAGAAGTGTCATTGTGTATGGGCCCAAGATATGGTTTCTCCATGTATGGCTGTTTTTGTTCTAGGAAGAAAGAAGGCTGTGGTTTGGAGTTCTGAATGATTTGTGGATAATTTTATGTTGCTTGGTCTAATGTGAGTGAGTGGATTGAATGATAACAATATTTGCATTGTAAATTCTCCTAGTCTTGCTGCACTATAGAAGCATGTTGTAGCACATGCAAAAATGGCAACATTTAGTGGCTCTGGGTTTGATGGCTCCATTTTTAACTGCTCATGCATAGCTCTCAAAAAGGTAGGTGTGCATGGGCATCTTTTTTTTTCTCTTGGATGTGGCCACAGCTAATCTTTTTGCTGCTCTTAGTAGAGTTTTCATCTGGATTTCATTAATGGTCCATTTTATGTTATGCAGTAGATGCCAGGCCCTAATGCCAGCTAAGAAATTCTCTATTGCTGACTTGGAGTATGCACCTGCTGAATACAAAAGCTTCCAATATGCTATGTGTTATCAGGGATTGCATCTTTTTGGGCACCTTTTTAAAGTTGCAAAACACATGAAATAGTAATAATCTCATGCTGCAAGTTTTTTTCATTGATTCAGCCTATGTAGCATTCATGACTCTGAACACTCTTTTTTCATCTTCTTCTGTGAAGACATGCATCTCATTAGTTTTTCCTGAGCTTCCTTGAGCTTGTACTAGTGTCCATATTCTGAGTCTTTTTCATGCTATGCCATGAGGTCTTAGAGGAGATCTTGCTGGTGTCAATCCTTCAGGATAAAGCATTGGTTTGTGCTTTTCTGGCTGCTGCTCTGCATTCAATGCTGTGTCTTTTCACTTATGACTTTTACCAGAACTCTGCATAAGACAGCCACTGGTCAACTTGTTGTTCATTAAATTCATGTGGAGAATTTTGCTGTAAGCTACCCACTTCTCTGCTTTTGCTTCTTGACTCATCTTGTTGGTGCTCTCCTGATATGGCAACTGGTTTATCAAAATTGACCATATGTTCTGCAACTTCTTGTGGAATAGAGATGATGATGAGTAGCAAAAGGCTTTGTGTGGGATATTGCTCTCTGGCAGGGCCATTGGCTGGATTAAACTGGCTTGGTATGTATCTAGTGCATATTGAGATTTCATACTGTTTGCACATTTCGTGAACTTGTTTGAATATTCATTAATGAGTTTATTTTGGCACCTGCTGACCCACTAATATGTCAGCCTCACTTGAGGCAGATGAAGCAAGATATAAGACCCCAAGTAAACCTTTAAAACCCACTGAAAACTGTAAGCAGGCATTGAAAACTGTAGATGCAGGGGCAACTTACCTCAAGGAATGACCCAGAAACCATGAAATAAAAAGACAAACCAGCCTATGCACAGCAGTAAGCAGGAAAGCAACAATCAAAACCTGATGGCATGGCAATAACTGACAAGTGGCAGTGCCTGGCAAAGATGTATGTTTATACTTTGATTGTGCATTTACAGTCAATTCTCAACTCATACTACATCTTATATGTTGCAATACTACTTGATACAATTTTTTCATCCTTTCTGTTGTACAAACACCACATCATTAGATAAAAATATGGCAGCCATATCAACAAATAAAACTGCTGAATTCTGGATGAGAGTTGCAATGGAGAGATATGGGGATTAATTTTCTGTCAGTGTAAGTGTACTGCCTTTCACTTGTCCCTTTATGACTCACATCTTCAAAGCACTACTTGCACTGTGGATTTTTATCCATATTTACTTGTTGATATATTTTCAGGTATTGAGTATAATATCAACTGCTTTGATAATATAAGTGTATATTACCAGTTTTTATTATTCTTGCTTTTAGTCACACATTCTTGCATTTTAGATTTCTTGTTAATATTTAGTATCAATTGTAGATCAGTATCCTCTGACATTGTTTCTGGTTAATATTTAGCAACAACCCTACAATATCAGCTCTGCTCCTGGCAGTATTGAAAGCAGTGAAGAAAGTGATGACATTGGCAAACTTATATGAGACTCAGAATTGATCTACCCATATTGCATAACTCCTAGTCTACGAAATTTTCTTCATTAATGCAAATGTAAAAATTGTGTCTTGTATTCTTGTTTTTTGGCATGATATTGGAGTTGGGGATGGCACTTGCCGCTGCTATGATTATATAATGTAACTATTAACAGCGTAGATCTCGGTCACGCCATGCTTGTAACAGCCCATACAAGCTGGTAATAATATCACCTGCTACACAAATAGACAAGGAACTCTGCATGACACAACAAAAGGTTTGATATGTCAAGGTCGTGGGTGCTTAGGGTTTGTTCTGATTGACGTCACGTTTCACCAGGATAAACAACACCAATTGGTATTGTTCAAGTAACATAAGACATTCCAGTTATGTGCATCCAGAAAAAACCAACATAATCTGTTGTTATGCGCAGGTAAGAAAATCAATGGTGGCGAACTACACATAAAGACATTCCTGTCGCCAGGGCATCTAAACAAGAGAAACAGACCAAATGTAATTTCTAGAGTATAGTGCACCAATTATCTCGATTGATCAACAGCCACCGTCGTTTGTACGACCGTAACAGTAAACAACGTACGGAGTTTGAAAAAGGCTTTGTTTTTATTTTATTCAACGAAGCAACAAATGCTTCACCGTTACATAGTTCCCGTATGTTCCAGTGTTAATGCAGCACAGTACTGATACAAGCTTCACTAGAACTTGCGCCTCCCAATGCGTAAATTCACTCTCAACTCCAGTAGCCCTTGGACACAGTCAGTAATGACTTCTTCGAAGGCATTGAACGGAGAATCCTGACTTATCTTACAAGGTCTGAACCTTACCAAACAGGCAAGCGTCTTCTACTTGTGCTCCCTTCTCATAACCAAACTATCAATGTCCGAGTTGTCAAAATGTATCCCCCGACCAATTCCGTAGTTCTCCTTGTCGACAACCTGAGTCCTTCCTCAGACATTCCCGCTCGAGTGATTTTGAAGCTTGCCGATCGTCGCTTTGGGAGCGCGCGAGAGGAATTCTTAGATGATCCAGCGTGGCCTTGGACAATAGACAGAGAACGCAACTTTCAGGCAGGTCTTCGCGCGTACATACAAGCCCATGGTCATCCTCCCGATCTCGATCTCAAGGTAAATGGTAATAATAAACCAGAGGAGGAGGATAAGCCGACGTGGATGCAGGAGCTCCAACACTGGGACACCTTCCATTTCCTTCATCAGAAGGAGAAAGTGGCATACTCATATTTAAAAGATGCCCAATCGCGTGGCTATGTCCCCCAATTTTTCGGCGCAGTCCACATTGCTATGTCTTCGGAAAAGGTGCATCCCTCGCTTGATCACATCGATGGACTCATGATGGAATATATCCCCGGCCAAACCATGGGGGAACTCGAGCCAGGCGTTGACATATCCGATGATGATGCAGAGGAAGTCTCTCAGAAGGTCCTGACTCTTGGCCGGCATTTGCGTCACTACGGCGTTGCGCATAATGATATACACCTTCACAACATCATCCTCCGCGCACCATCCAACGATCCGGTTCTTATAGACTGGGGCCGTGCTTGCTTTGATAATGCTCAGAACAACTGCTCTGCTGAAGAGAATTGGAAGAGTATAGACCTCTCCCAAGATTTTGAGTCGGATATACGGAAGATCCTTCGGCACGGTCGCCCATGGCATCGATTTAGGACTCCTATCTCCAATGAATGCAGAAAAGAGCAGGCAAAACAGGTGGGCTGGGCGTGGACCAACTTTTGTGCGGATTGTCATACCCCCGAAGAGTTGGAGAGATTTTTTTATCGGGACCATAGTGTAACTGACAAGAACTCTGGGCTGCTGTGGAAAGTCAAGCCAAATGTCAAGACGAGACCTATTTTTGAACCATTCAAGCCCCTCCCATGAGAATTAGTCACCCTCTAAGTATTATCATTTCATTTTATTGTTGGCCTTGTCAATGATACAATCGATGTTGCCATAAATGATGAGCTATCAACACTCGGACTGGGCAGTGGCCTCAAGAGCAGCAAATATTGTCCTGGCTGATTGAGAGGGATTATGGAGGTGATATCTGAGAAAGCATGATAATCTTTACCCTGGCTTCTGGGCCCATGGATAGCCTCTGTGCTCTGGGATAGTTTGTTTCTTTTCATGTACAGTATTCTCACTTCACTTATCACAACTGAGTGATGCATGCACTCACAAGTAGTTGATCCTCATACTACAAGTCCTTGGTTTGTTCTGTTTTGTTTCATGTGTGTATTGTATAATACATGCCATCTTATGAGTTCTTTTTCTTCATTTAGAAGGCCAACTGTCCACTCCAACATGTGCAGTCAGTAACTTTCAAGTGCTCCTGCCTTAGGACAGGATTGTGTGGCATGGACCTGAAGAAGTGGGTGTCAAGGCAAGATGGCACTGTGAGAAATGTGGTAGTCATTCATGTATGGTCTTCATGTTCTCAGTATGTGGTTCCCAAAACACTAGTTACTGTATCAACTATCTGATCCAAGTCAGCATGAAATGTTTACTGAAGATGGAGGAATAGATAGCAGGAGCTCCAAAAAGCCTACCATTGACACTGCTGGCACCTGTAAAGGCAGCCTCGGGAAGCTATGGCTCAATCACACAGCTGGCAGAGGGAGACTCAAAGTGTATTAGTGTATTTATAAGTGAGTAATTGTCAGGTTCTGCTAATCTGGGGGCCTTTCTAAGTAAGCAATGACCTTACAAGGTGCAGGCAAGTGCCAGACTACATAGATGTGGTGTTGAGAGCTCTGGAATGGGTTCCAGGGCACAAGACAGTGAAAAGAATACATCCCAGGGTTAAAGAACTTGCTCTGGGGTTGAGCTGAGGGTGGGGCATCAAGTCAATAGAGGAGTTCTGGTGACAAGATGAAATTGAGTTAATAGAGTGTAGTGCATGCCAGTCAATGATGGTGCATGCTAGAATAAGAGACCAAGGCAAGCATGAAGGAGACTAAAGCAAGCACAAAAGGAAATCAGACAGAGATTTAGATGAACAGAGACATGGGTTGTTATTGTGAATATCAAGACTAAGGTACATGGAAGCTACCTATGTCTTTATGTACTATGGGCAGGAAAAGGTACTGTCTAGTGTTTAAATACAACATGCTGGGGCATGGTACAAATACAACACACTGGCATGGTACACTCAATACTGTATGCTTTACTTCTTATATTTCCTTTCTTCTTCTATTATCACTTCCATTCTTGTCATACACCACCCACATTAAATGTTTGGTGATTGTTTATCTAAAACCTTATTTTTTGTTGCTCTACAAATATTTTACATACACAAATAGTCCCTCAGTTGTCTTCTATCACAGTTTAACAATCTGAGGGTACATCAACTCTTATATCATTACTACTTTATACTTACTTCACCTGTAGTCTGATTACTTGTCAAACTACATCTAGGAAGGGTTTCGGGTGGGTCTGGATATTCTATGTGTGGTGGTGGGGTGGAGGACAGCTATATTGAGGAGATCATGCAGGCAGTCTGCAAGGTTAACAAAGATTTGGGCAGCGGTGAGATATGTGATAGCTGAGTAATCTGCATGACATATGATGGCACAGGATGATGCATGATGGCCAGGTGATCCATGTGATGGCCTGGGGTAATGTGTGAAGGTTGGATAATTCTTGTGATGGCCCAGAGTAATGTGTGATGGCCTGGGAATGTGCATAATGGCAGCATGTGGCTGGGGAGTAGTGGCACAGTTGCTGAGGATGGTCCCAAGAAAGGTCAGGGCTTGGGGGGTCATTGGGAAAGGCTTCAGGAGGGGCATCAGGAGAGAGTCATGACAGTACCCCCCCCTCCCCCTCAGCTCCAAGATCTTCTGAGGCACACATAGTTGGCCTGGTCAGTCTGGAGGTCCAAGCATGGAAGTCCTGGGCCTTGTTGATTTTTAGCAAAAAGGAAGGAGAAAAATGTTCAACTTTTTCCTCATCATGTCACAGCCATCCACTACCCCCTCTGTGTGGAGGGAAAGCACCAAGAGTGGGTCCCCATCCTCCTGGTGGTCCACCCAGTGGTCTGCCAGGGGGTCTGGGGTCTGGGGGTCTACCATTCAAAGGGGGTGCGAGTCCTCTGGGAAGTGGTCTTGGGGTCCAGTTGGAGGGCAGGGGTTGGTCCAGGGGTGGCAGATTGCAGGGGCCTCTAAGTGGAGGTGGCAGGGATAGCAGGAGTGGCAGGAGCAGTCCTGGGGGTTGCTGGGGGCCCTGGCCATAGGAGGGCCCTTGAGGGGGAACTGGCCAGACCTCCATGGGTGGTTGATGGAGGTCAAAGTGTAGCAGTACTTCCTGTCAGGATTCTTGAGTTTGAGGGAAAGTGGTCAAGGGCAGAGGGCTCTGAGGGGGTCATTCCTGGGGATATAAAACATTCAGGGCAGTTCTGTCAATGTATTGGAGGGTGTTGTTGGAGCCAGCGCTATCAGGTCAGGTCTCAGAGGGAGGTGGTGGTGGAGGTGGCCATGCATTCTGGATCATGCCAAGAAGCTCCAGGGGAGTGGTGGGGCATCCCCAGGTTTGAAGGAGCTAGGAACTGAGTTAGCTCATTGGCAGGCAGAGATTCTTACTATGTGTGCAGCCAGTTGATCAAATAGGCCTTTCACCAGATTGAGGGCATGAAGAATATTGGAGGTGGCCTAACATTCTTCCTGTTGTTGTTGCTCCAGAGTCAGGCATGTGGAGGCAGTTACCAGTGGTTCTCCTTGCTGGATGTGGAAGGAGTGGCCAGCATCCATGGAATCATTGAAGGGTCAGGGCAAGGGTGAGATGTGGATTTCCTCAATTAGGGTCTAGTATTCCTCCCAGAGTATGGTGTTGCACTGGAAGGTTAGTTTTACCTGGTCCCAAAGGATGCCTATGTTTAGGCATTCCTGGAAGTCAACCAGGCAGTTGGCCCAATTTTCAGGGGAGCCTTTGAAGTCATCCTGTTCTAAGTCCATGAGTAGGGCCTGGGTCCATTGCACAAAGTCTTCTGGGGTCATTCAGAGGATCTGGAGGATTTTATCATGTTGCTAGTTGTAGGCTCTGGCCTGCCAGCATTGTCCCAGAGGTGAGAGTGGTGTCTTAGCAGATGGGGTGGTTGCAAGTTAGTACCAGGGCTGAGGGCTGGAATGGGGGCCTTTCCAGGCAGATGGGGGAGGTTGGTAGCCAATGTAAGGTGTTGGAGCAAAGGGTCCCATGCTTGGAGGTACTGGGTGGGGTTCATTGAAGTAGGGTGGGGTTTCTGGGAGGCTGCTGGACAGGATCTGGAAGTTGGATCCATTGTTTGTATGTGTTGACATGGGTTTTGGGGGTGGTCTTTGGCTAACTGAAGGACTATAGCTGTTCCAGGCATAGTCTGGCACTCAATGTTGATAGAGGGGATATTGTTTGTATGGGGGTTGCAGGTAAAGGGGTTGGGGGGTTTGAGCAGGGTAATAGTCAGGTACTGGGCATCCATACAGGTCAACCTGGTATCCTGTGGGATAATAGTTTTGCATATACATAGCTATCAAGAGCAGTGTAAGGAAGAGTCTCAATATTATGTCAGATTCTGCTGACTCAGGGGCCTTTTCTAGTAAGCAATGACCTTACAAGGCACAAGCAAGTGCCAAACTACATAGATGTGGTGTTGAGAGCTCTGGGATGGGTTCTGGGGCATGAGATGGCAAAAAGAATAAGTCCTGGAGTTAAAAGACTGACTCTGGAGTGTAACGAGACAAAATTGAGTTAATAGAGTGTAGTGTATGCCAGTTGATGATGGTGCATGCTAGAATAAGAGACCAAGGCAAGCATGAAGGAGACTAAAGCAAGTGTGAAAGGAAATCAGACAGAGATTTAGATAAACATAGACACAAGTTGTTATTGTTAATATTGAAACTAAGGTACATGGGAGCTACTTATGGTCCTTATATATTACAGGCAGGAAAAAGTACTGTCTAGAAAGGGTTCCAAGTAGGTCTGGGGATTCTATGTGTGGTGGCAGGGTGGAGGACAGCTATATTGAGGAGATTGCATGGGCAGTCTGCAAGATCAACAAAGATTCAGGCAGCAGTGTGATATGTGATGGCTGAGTGACCCACACAATGGCCAGGTAATCTGTGTGACATGTGATGGCTAGGTGATCTATCAAGGATGCCAAGTGCCTGGCACTTGGACTGCCAACTATAACAAGATTAGGAGTGTGCAGAACAATAAACTTGATGTTAGTGGAAGAAAACAATAAAAACAAAACATAAAAAAAAGAAACAAAAAAAATAAGAGCATAATAAATGGTAGACATACACTAATGAGGAACCTTCAAACCATCTAGTGGTGTGCCCCACAGCAACAGAGCATATACTCTGCATTTATTTTAGACATCTTAGATGTTACAGCTAATATACACTCAAATTGCGCAGACCCATTGCTGATTTGTTTATTGTACCTATACAGTATTATATTGAATATGCAACTGTACAAAAAAATACCCAGAAATGGTACAATAGTGAGTAGATTGCAAGATAAAAACAAGAGACATATATATAGAGAAAATAGAAAAGTCCACTGTACATAGCAGAAAACATAGAGTCCTGCACATCTGGCTGCATAACTGGAGAGTCAGGAATCATAATGGCCAGATTGGTAGCTCTGTCAAATCCGGTCAAAAAAAACATTGGAATACAGAAATCAATCAAGCAAAGAATAAGAGCCTACTCTGCACTATCATCCTATTCATCAGCATTACAATCAACAGGATTGTTGTGTTTTAGTGGCAACACCATATACAGAAAGTGTAAAGGTGACCTCTGGAGGTTGTGGCTAATCACACAACTGGCAGAGGGGAATCCAAAGTATATTAGAAGATAAGTATAACAGAGACAGTTAGTAGGTAATTACCTGGCAGAGGGAAATCCAAAAAGAACAAGTCTAAGGATCTCCCTGCCAGAGTCTGAGAAAATAAACATAGTCACATGCCCAGTGGCTGTGCTAGGCCTGACATGTTAAGGGGGCACAGCCACTAGCCAATCCGTACTAAAGTAAGTAAGTATAGAGAAAGTGTAGAGAAAGAAAAGAGGAGAAAGGGAGTGTCCCCTGACAGGTTTGCTCATTGATAATTAGGAAAATACCAAGGACCTTTTTTGGCTTTCCTAGATTGGTGATTTCATATACACTTCCTAGCTCCTTTGATGAATCTATAACATCATCAGAAGTAGCTTCCATTAAGATGTTGGTGTAAGGACAACCTTTGGAAGCTATGGCTCAGTCACACAGCTGGCAAAGGGAGATTCAAAGTGTATTAGTGTATGTATAAGTAATAGAAGTAAGTAATAACAACTACACACCTGGCAAAGGAAGATCCAAAGAGAACAAGTCTAAGGATTCACCTTGCTAGGCGCTCAGAAAATAAAAGTAAATCACATGATATATAAGTCACATGTAAGGATCACATGTCCAGATCACCTGCTTGAAGTCACATGTCTGGATTCCAGGTCTAGGTCACATGCTGAGGTCACATGTGCAGCTGAGTTTGAAAAGAGGGAGTAAAT
>JAGGAT010000246.1:0-48258 GCA_017657195.1 Termitomyces sp. T70a
CCCCCCCCTGGTTTTGGGAGGGAAAAAAACGGCGGGAGAGGGGGGGATGGGGCCCCCCCCCCCCCCCTCCCACCCCCCCCCCCCCCCCCCCCCCCCCCCCCCCCCCCGCCAACACACCCATCCAGCCTTCCGCCAATCATGCAAAGCCCATTGATCACGGAACTATAGTAATTTATTTAGACAAGTGACCGGTGAGAGATGTTTAGAGTTCTTTGTTGTTTTGGATTCTTTTTTTTTTTTTTTTTTCTTGTGGCTTTGTTTTGGTAATTGATAATGATTTTTGTTGATGGTCTGCTTGTTTAGTACCCGTGCCCGAGGTTCGAGGTTTTTTTTTTTTTCATTTTATTTTTTCATAGAGGAGCGTGGAGTGTAAGCGGACGCTGGTATCCCATGGAACGTACCATGACCCACGATGGGGTCTACGCCCGTTTGTCGTGGTGCGCGAACAGACGAGGATCCCCCCCCCCACGGCGCCCCGACCACCGACAATGTCGTATCCCCATCCTCCCCTCCAATCGCCGAACTGCATCATCATCATCCATCAACAACATCAACATCATAGTACGCCAACGTGATCAATTAGCATCGCGATACTATGATACTATGATACCAGGACTATAGATATTATAGATATAGATATAGATATAGACATAGATATAGACACATCATCAGGGGGGGGGGTGGTTGGTATCAGTTTGTTGCCATGTTGTTCATTACGTTGTTACCGTACGGTCCTCTGTGATGTCGTGATGTCGTGATTTTTTGATTCGTGATTTGGACTTTGTGGTCTGTGTGTTGTGTGTTTTTTTAGGAAGCCGCAGATGCTGGATATGGATATGGATATGGAATGATGATAGGATTCCGAGGATAGGTTGGGAAGAGAGAGAATAAGGGGAAGGCGGGGTTGGGGTGTTACGAACGAACGAACGATGGCGATGGCGATGGCGATGGCGATGACGATGGGCTGTGGTATGGTGTGGCTGGATAACTAGCTCATTGTAGAGTGTGCCTGGGTCCGGGGGGGGATATGAATATCTGTTTACGTCGGCAAAGGTCAGGGACGATAAAGTAACAAAGAAACAAAGAAGCAAAGAGAACAAAGAAGGAAGAAAGTGGAAAGAAAGTAAGTTAAGGCAAGGGGAGGGATCACGGCAACGCGTGTTGGGGCCGCAGGGGTTTTTTTTTCCTGGGGGGGGACACATACATACACAATACATTAGATTGAGCGACGGCGCCACGATCGTGGGTTCCGGGCGTCGGATGGATGGAGGTAATCCAAGCTCCAAGCTCCATGGAACAAATGATTTGGAGAGATTTCGTCCGAGGTGTTTTGGGTTTGGCTTTCGTTGGGTTCCACGGCTGTCTCCGTCGTCCCGGCATTCTCAGTTAGCAACGGGGTGTGTTTTATTGATAGATCAGATGAATTATTTTTTTCTTTAATTACAAAGAGGGAAGGTATCAATGAACGGGATCAGATTCCGATTTTGGGACTCGAAGAATGATGAGAAGAGAGGATGGATCTGAGATGGAAATTGTTGGCCGTGCGTGGGACGGGGACGGCCGTGTGATCCGTGGGGGCGGAGTTGGAGGCGGAGTATGAACTGGGAAGAAAAAAAATAGGTGCCAAGGACTTACCACAAGTAGATGCGAACCGGTGCTTGGGACGGGTCGCGAGCCAGTTTCTGTTGATTTGGTTGGGTGTGTGTGTTGATTGAATAGGGATTCTTTCGCCATCAACCATCATCACCATACCTGCACAGCTCCTCTCCTCGAACATTATGCCCACGTTAGGCTGGTCCGTCCTTATAAACCCTCGATGTTATCGCATTCTGACTGACCATCCATCATCACCTGTCCCTTGGGCAGGGAACCGCAGACGCCCGCAAAGGACAGCGAAAAAGACGAGCAGCCGCCACAAAAAGGCAAGGACCAAGAGGAAAAAGCGCCGCCCTTGGGGAACGCGTCACCAAAGAGCAGCGAGGCCGCAGCCAAGCCCGAGGAACGTCTGCAAGAGCCCAGCAAGGTGGCGTTTGAAGGAGGCCGACTGAACGTACGTGTGGTCGGTGACCTCAGAGCCATCAACTGACCCTGATCTGCCATCTAAGTTTCCATCACCACAGTTTGAGCCGGATAAGAAGGAGTCGACGACGTTCAATTTTCCAACGATCTCTGAACGCTCGATGCCCCACCGTGTCGATCCGTACCCCATGACGTCGTCGTCAGTGTTCTTGCATGTCGTGCCACGCGCTGTCGCTGACTCAGCCTCTTGCAGACACCACCGCCGCTACGACTATGACCGCCGGCCGTCGCCGCCGCCGATCACCACACTGACACACTCGCCCAGCACGTCCGTGTCGTCGCTGGCCGACCGGTCCGCGGTGTCCACGCCGCCCATGCGCCGGAGTCCGCCGCACAACAACCTGCCGCCCCACATGTACCCAGCGCCGTACCCGCCGGACCCGATGCTGTCGCGCGCGGGCCACTTCCGGCCGGAGCACCTGCCCCACGCCTACATGTACGCCCCGCCGCCGCCGCACCCGATCGACCACCGGCCGTACGAGCACCACGACGGTGCCCAGACGGCGTACCACCCGGCGCCGATGCCCGGCCACATGGTCCCGCCGATGCACGCCCGCGCAGAGCAGCACTATGCGCCGTACCCGTCGCAGCAGGGCGCGCCGATCTTCACGGACGACGCCGCGACCAAGCTCAGCGAGCGCGTGCGTCGTCGCTGCTTCAACTGTTGCACCACAGACACGTCCACCTGGCGCAGGAGCAACCTGTCCCCCGGCAAAGTCGTGCGTGCTGTCCTCCTTTCCCACGCTTCCCTCACTGACCTGTCCCCAGCTCTGCAACAAGTGCGGGCTCTTTGAACGCACCCACTCCCGTCCCCGCCCAGAGCAGTTCCCCCACAAGCGCGGGCCCCTCTCCTCCTCCACCCTCCGCGCACGGACCCCGCCCCAAAACCAGCTGCCCCCCCTCTCGCCCCCCCAGAACTTCCACTACCCCTCCCACCACTATCCCCCCCACCCACGTGACTTCCCCTCCCCGCCTACAAGCAACCCCGCGGCCCTCCCGTCCCTCCAGAACTGGCCCCCACCCCCGCCCCACGACTCGGTCCCCTCCCCCAAGCCCGCTCGCCGCCCCACCCTAGACTCCAACGGCGCTCCACCCGACCCCTCTGGTCCCGCCAGCACTAGCGGCAGCAGGGGCCCCACGCCCCCTGCGTCCCGTCCTGCCTCGGCTTCTACCCAGGAGCACGCCAGTGCCTCTGCCGCCGCCGCAGCGTGAGGCATCCATGCTATCTTCTTTGTTGGATTCTTTATCTTTTGTCTACCTCGCCAACGAAAAGAAAAAAAAAACAAAATGCGAAAATGGGCGTGGGTTTGTTGACTGTTCTTGTCATGTCATGTTTTTCTCTCCCTTTTTTTTTGATCCCCCAAAAACAGTTTGCTTGTCCTATGTATGGCCATTCCCCCCCTCCTCCTCATCCGTTATCCCTACCTGCGCACGTTCATATTTATTTCATCGCCCCATCCCCCCACCGCTTTCCCAGTTGACCTGAGGCTAGTTACCTACTACATGTATCCTACGCCCACCTCGTCTTGCTTTAACCCCCCCGATCTGAAATATCTTTTCTTTCTTTTCTTTGATTCCTGTTTTTTTTTTTGCTGTGTATCGACTATCCGAAATCTCTTCTTTCAACCCGGCTTCTCGTATTCCCCCACCCTTCCGCTTCCCGCTTCCCACTTCCCCCCGTACCGCGTTTGGTTCGTTGATTCAATTTTATTGGTTTTCTTTTTGAATATGAATATGAATGTGAATACAACTGTGAGATGTGAGATGTGAGATGTGTGTGAGACTCGAGAGAGAGACGAAACGCTTTTTAATTTCGCCCCCGTCCGTCTATCATCGATCGGAACGAATCACATCCCATCTATCTGGCCCATCATCATCATCATCAGTCATCCATCAGTCATCAGTCATCAGATGGCGACCGCACTCCGCGACGCGGGGCGGAAACGGAAATCAACCACCAAGACGGAGTCTATCAGTCTAACAACTTTGTTATCTTGTTTTTTGCTTCCGTCCATTCATGTGCGTGTGAGATGATATAATGAATAACACTTGTCCCGCGAGAACATGGAGTTTTTACCACGCCCTACCCACGCCTTACACCCTACACCCTACACCCTATAGCTACCTACTACACCTTTCGCATGCGCAGGGGTGTTGTCGACGTGGCAAGGTACCATAACTGCACCATACATGACACTACATGTACACTGTACGACATCGCGTCCACTCCGATTTAACCCGGCATGGTATGGCATGGCATGGCATGGCGCGGCACGGCACTATATCAACCACAACATCAACCATCAACAATAACGACAACGGCAACGGCAACATCAACAGCGACAACAACTACAACAACAATGACAACAACAACAACAACTACAACAACAACAACCCGACGTACCCGAAGTCACCCGAAAAACCGAACCAGCCAGACTCCAGACTCCGGCCCCCCAGACTCCAGACACGCGTTTTATGTACCTTGCGTTCTTGCGTTCTTGGGTCTTGGGTGATTTATAAGGGTATTTATTCTATACTATTCTATACTATTCTGTTCTGTTCTGTTCTATTCTATTCTGTTCTGTTCTTTATTCCGTTCCGTTCCATTCTAATTCCCTATTCTAATTCCCTATTCTAATTCCCTATTCTAATTCCCTATTCTAATTCTAATTCCGATTGCGTGGTTCTTCGATTTCGATTTTCGATTGGGTTCACGCACATGCGCATGTGTATGCATATGCATGCATGCGCGCGGCATTTTATGTGGGATACTAGTACCTAGGGACAGGATCCTAGACTTCAGACTTCAGACTTCAGACCTCAGACCTCAGACCTCAGACCTCTGATTTCTGAATTAGGACTCCTAGGAAGGGAAGGACGACAAAACGATAAATACTCTCATCGTGAGCACATGTGAATGTGGGGTGGATGTGAATGTGTACCTGTGGCGGCGCCCTCTTTCGCGTGAAGAGTGAGAGTGTATGAGCACTTGCAGCCTATGCGAGTACTCGGGGTCTGGTCGCCACGGGCAGCTCGGTGGAAGTGGAAGAGTTACTCCCTCACCCTCACCCCGATCCTACTCCCCGAGTTTCGAGTTTGAAAGGTTTCTTGTTTTGTTTTTGTTTTTTCGTTTTTTTTTGGTTCTTGTTTTGTTTTTGTTTTTTTGTGTGTTTTTTTTGGGTCATTTTTTTTCTTGGTTCTCACACTGAGGCATTTGGGCTTCTGAAACTTCCTTAGTTCAACACCTCATTCAGGAACCTTGAAACGAAACGAAAACGAAAACGAAGAAAATTTAAAAAGAAAAAGGTTTTACAAGAATGATTAATGAAGGATCGCGAGAACCTAAAGGTGACAAGAACCGTCTTTCCTTTCATCTTTCATCTTTCATCTTTTTCAAGTCTTTTTCCTAATGTTGGTTATGTTGATTAGTTATTTATAGATGAGACTCCCATGAGGCAAGAAGAGGGAGAGAGGCCCTTCGTTCCGTCTGTCACCCGTTTTCATCAAACCATGCCACGGCTGAATCTCGCAGATTCCATGTCTCCGGATATCCGGATCCGGAAAGATAGAAAATGGAAGGACGGGGGGGAGACCCTTGACTACCCATGCGCAAGTGTAGTTATAGGGTATGTATGTATGTATGGCTAATGCCATGCTATACTTACCTCTTATTGTGATATGCTAGCAATTCAGTTCTATTTTTCGATCCTGCCAAGCCCTGAGGCCTGAGGCCTGAGGGGGTTGACGTCCCTGCAAGTGGATTTCCCACCTCACCCACTCACTCCCCCTTCTTTACCTCCGTCTTTCTCCTCTCAATCTACGTCAGTAACATGTGTGCAGTGACAGCGAGCACCCACGGGTATGTTTATGGTTTAAATTAGAAATGGTAAAAAAGCGTTGCATTACTTATCCTTACATACACGGGGCCAGGCCGCGGGCCCTCCTGATATCTTTCCATTTCAAGGCACCAAGCTACGCTACTGTGCCCCATTCATTGGGTATTCAGAGAGTAATTGACAACAGTTACATATGTCATTGACCATATGACCCCTTCTTCTCCGAGTCGGCCGACATATAGTACGTATCTAGTTTATCTTACAACAACAACAACGACAACAACAACAATAGGGTTTTTTTCGTTGTTACCATTTTATACGCTATTCTCCTGGTCTAGCTTTTTTCGGGTACATGGGTACATGGGATACACGAGTTCGTGCCTTCATGGTTCGTGTTCTCCCCGTTTTTTCCCTTTTTGAGCAAGGGGGGCGTTGTGGGCCCTCTCTGCTCTCGCGTATCACAGTCTTATTGATCACAGTTATATATAGATAAAAATCGCTTATTTACTTGTTCCCCCCTGATCGAAGTTCAAGTTCATTGATCCTACCACAAGGGGTACAAACCACGTTTGAAGAGCGTACTCGGGCTTAGGGATAATCGATCATCGCTGAATCGCATCGGAATTCTCCACGGGCTGAATCATCTCTCTCTCTTTCCAAGGGTGCATAACTTGTTCAATTTACTCGCGTACCTCCTTCTCCGCATGTACATGCAACCCTGCAGCATCAGCATATACACTACGGGTTAGATCTGATTGGAGAAACCTTCAAGCTCCAATAGTATCAGTCCTCGATCGACTCATCCTTGATTGAGCGTTAAAAGAAGCCAACTGAGAAAGTGAAAAAAAGGGAGGGAGGAACTTTTTTTCCAAGGCCACGCGCGCGCGCGTGGGCGCGCTAGCGCCGGCGGTCGGACAGACGGCAACCCGCGGGCGGTGTGGATACCCCGTATACACATACCTCACACGAAAAAAAAAGTAAATTCGTCATCCCAGGCGTAATTATCGTCAATATTTCGCGATTGATTCCCAATCCGATCAAGGCTAAAACGTTAACGTTGGAATGACATGACATACCGCAGTGGGAAGTCAGTTATGTACAACTTGCCACTGGCATTCGACCTCCGTCCCACTCGCCTACTCGTATTAGGCCGCTGTTGACTCGGATTTTCCCTCCCCGCTCTTCACCCCGACATTCTCGCTTATTTGTGTGGAGTGATCGTGTGGAGAAGGGCAACAATGAGCAGTTAGAACCCACGTCAGCTGTCGATGTCAATGATCAATCAATCATCACTACTCAACGTTGTCAACGACCAGTGTGTGTACGCTACCAACATAGCGTTGTGTCTTTTTTATTTTCTGCGGCTGGTGGCAAGAACGGTAATCGAAACCCGTAAATTCACGAGTTCGAGGTAAAGCCCTTTCCAGAGACGATCACCGAATACGGAACTTTGACATCGAGTAACTCTCGCAAAGAGCACAGACTCCATCTCCGTCCTCGGAGCGTTGAATCACAGCTCTACAGAGGGCGTAGCGCCGAATCCAGGGACCAAGTGAGAAACTATGCGAATACACTCTTGAGATTGGAGGGGCGATTGGTGTGGTGCTGACTGAGGGCTCGCAATCAGGACACATTTTCCGTTACTATGTTCGTCGTCATCGACCCGCGCCTTGACATACGCAGGCGCTGAGAATATCAGGCTCTCCACCCACACTCTCCTCCAGTAAGATCGGCTCGTGTACGCGTCTCTGTGCTTATTTTGCCAACTAGAGCCCCTTCTGACATCCGTGGTAGCCTTTTTACGTTCATCGTAGATGTTTCAAGTCAGTTATCAAGAGTCAACCTTGATCTTCAACCCGGTTCATAGCCTGGTATGGTACATAAAGTCATGTGTATTCATGCTCGGATATCCCGTCAAGATCGTGTCCCCATGCGAGTGTCACTTCGTATATATATAGTTGACATAGGCTTAGCCTTTTTTTTCTTGTCGTTTGAAGTTCTACTCGTGGATAACTATTGCATACCTCGTATGTCCGAGGCTATGAAGGATATGTATTTGCCGCATACACAGTCTCGGGAAGACCTGGCATACGTGATGCGGAGTATTGGACTAGCCGGTTCTACTCAGTGCAACTGCCACTGGACATCATTCAATCGCACGACACAGCTTTATGATTGTATGAAATCGATTGATTAGACACGTAATTTACACCTATCAGTCAGGGATGTAAACTACAACACATATACCAAATAACTCACGCACGGCGTTTGCAAAAGTTAAAACGTGTGTCAAGTCAACGGGAACACTCAGGAAGGCTTATGAAGTTGGTCTTTCAATGAATGATACAGATTGAGTCGCACGCATGTAAGGCGAGCTGCGGACGCATGCCTTTTTCTGCGATTGATTGTTCCATGATACCCTACATGGCATGCTTTCTTCCGAGTATCATGATGGCGTGGTGTATGACCGAATTTATATGTACTCGGATAGTTCAAATTGCCACTGGGAATGTGATGAGGAGATAACATATTTGACCTTATGTTGGGAGTTTTTCCTTCCGGGGACCACTGAGACGAAAGTCATTAACACGCCCTGAAATGATCATCACAGTAACGCGTCGCGTATCCAGAAGTATCATGGGTCGCGTTGACACGTGGTCTGATGATCATTCCATGCATGATGGTTTTTTTTGTCCGTCCACACCTTTTCCTGTGCAGGCTCCATCATGCTCAGCCCTATGAAGATCACAGTTAGTCCGTCTCTATCCTGGAAAAAAAAGTCAATGCTATCAAACATCTGTCGTCGATGACTCGTCCGTCAATCGATCTTTTGATGATCAACTTTGTCGCCATGTACTTTTATGTGGCTTGTCTGCCTACTGGATTCTGTGTCTTGAAGTGAAACAAAATCTACTGATTACCTCTTCCGATTCTGTAGCGGTGCTCCCCCCCTCCCTCCTGTCCCTGACGCTTCACCGGAATCCGGATCGTACATTTCTTTGGGTTCTTTGGGTTCGAAGATTTAAACGGCGAAGATTCACCTGCGCGGAAAGAATCTTAATTGAGCCCAGTGTACCTTGGTTCGACCACGCCCCTTCCTTGAGGTTTCATCAATTGTCTGTACCTGCGGGGTGCCGTGTGTCCTAATATGTCTGACTGCTGTCGTGCCATATCGGGTATTTCATGGAAGCGCAGGACTGACTAGCTTAGAACTCTTATCGTGTATTGGACTCGTTAAGGCGTTCACGCACCACTTGGAACTGCGTGTAAAAGTTGGATAGCGTCGAAAACGGCTCCAGACGACTCATCGTAGTTCTAACTTTCGTGGTTCTTCTCAAATTTTCGACGCTGACAGTTCGACGGAGAAAATATTCTGCCGGTGCCTTGCACCTCTTTCAACAATTGAACGCTGCAATCAGCCTGATTCTAAGAGCTTTACCGCATTCAGCAGCTCTCACGACTTGAATGCACAACAACCAGGATGGCTGTCATAATCTTTGTCTGAGAGTAGAAAAGGGCTGTACCTTTCTATTGACGATGTCCGGTGTATGACATCAAATACCAGGAGTAATGTGAAGCAGAATAGTAGTTGAACTCATGTGGGAATGGTACGGGCAAAGAGGTGACAAGGAGTATTTTCCATTTAGTTCAGCTCAAATTGCAAGACAGCTGGTATGACCTGAACCCGTCTGGATTGGTATCAGTATCTATTTACGTGAAATGCACCTACAAGGTAGGCATATCTTACGTCTTGTATATTTTTTTTCCATATAATATGGTGGTGTCAATAATGATTGATGGGCGGGCGGCATTACGCGTTGACAGGGATCAAAAATCAAGCAGGCATAGTAATGTACCTTGGATTGCTTCGGTGATATGAATATGATCGCGACTACAGATTCGCTGATACGATATTTGTTCACGATCTAGATGTATCAAATCCATCTGGAAGACACGAGATTAGGGCACCAATGTGAAGTCAGGAGACCCTTGTGACATCTGGAACGCCAGCATTCTACCCGATGGCCGAGGCTGCATCCGAGTATCGAGAACAGTTTCCAATCTGAATTTTGAACCCAAGAAGGATTAGACTACGCCATTGCTTTCTGTTTAACAAAACTAATGATGGATCTGAGACAAGAGGATGATGGGTAGCGGATCACGCAAGCATCGGTTATGTTGACCTTGAACACAGGCGCCCTAGGAATGCCATAAGAGCGCAGCATGCTTCGTAAAGAACACAAGTGATGATCCAGTGCTATGTGCCGTATATTGCTGAGGTTCGGTTCGATTGCTCCGGAATTGACCAATCGTAATCAATAACATCATCAACGAAAGCTACGCAGTCAACTTAGTTGGGACGCTTACAATCCAAGATGCTTGAATAGCATTCTGCATTTTCATGACTTGATCCCGGGGTAAACATAGAAAGCTCTCCTAAACTATGAAGATTCCGTTTCTGTACTTACGAAAGGAGGAAAATACACAACAAAAAGTCTTGTCGCAGAGCGAGTGAGCCAAAATATGGCAGAATATGGCAAAATACTGGCAAATGCTGGATGCAGGGAACAATATTCTTTTGTGAAACAATGTAAAAACAATGTGAAAATAATCCAATTAATTTCAGAATTTTATTTGAATATTTTTGTTGAAATAATAGAAAGAATATTGTAAGTAAACAGCACCTTCAGCATCAAGATGAGCCATAAAAATGCAGATAACAACTGTGGTTGTTCTCACCAATGTTGAACTGTACTTTTCTTGGTGCTGCTTGAGTTTTTTCTGGCAGCTGAGGGGGTTCAGTTACAATACTTTTTCTATGGTTTTTGACAAAAATATTCAAAATAAAATTTTAAAATCAATGAAATTATTTTTACTATGTTTTTGCAATGTTTTGCAAAAGAACATTGATTCCTGCACCCAGTGAAATATGTCAGAAATTTTTTTTTTATAAATCTTGCCTGAAAAAAAGGCATTTTTCATTGTCTCAGATCTTTTTTTTAAGAAAAAAGTCATCAAAGTAATGGCATAACACATTTCTTTGTCATTTCTTTTGTCAGAAAAAGGTTTTGGGGCCAGTAGTGATACATTTTTATGATTTCATGGGTGGAGGGGAAAATATTCTTTTGTGGAACAATGTAAAAAATGATCCAATCCATTTCAAAATTTCATTTGAATGTTTTTGTCAAAACTACAGAAAAAATACTGTAACTGAACTTACTCAACCACCAGCAAAAACTCAAGCAGCACCAAGAAAAGTACAGTTCAACATTGGTGAGAATGAACAGAGTTGTTATCTGCATTTTTACAGTTTCTCCTGATGCTTTACTCATTAAAGTATTCAACATCAAGCACTTGATGTTTATTGGCAAAGGTGCACATATTTTGTCTATTAGTTTAACAAAAACATTCAAATAAGAAATTAATTGGATTATTTCTTACTTTAATTTTACATTGTTTTGCAAAAGAATATTGTTCCCTGCATTGTACTTGAGATTAACGTTATAAAAACTCCTGCAGTGACATGTTGTAAATATTGATTACTCCACCATGTGCTGAACAGAAAAAAATACTGCAATATCAAGAAGCTGCAACTTTTAAGGTTTTGAAACTAAACAAAAATGTCATTGACATATGCAGCACCTTGTATTGTGTTCATCTTATAAAGATCCTGCTATCAACCAAAAAGATATAATTAAGATTGTATCTAAAACTCTTTGTGCCTTTGAAATGATACAAAGACATTTGAGAATACTTTGGCTTGGCCAGTCAAAAGCTATTTTGCAACTTCTTTAACATCGCAAACATTAAGAATAGGCATATTAGTTTGAACAAAAGCCAAAGAAATGCTTGTTAGTGGCTGAAATATACTTTATAATAAGGGCAAGCAACAATGTCTGACTTTGAAAGCTTTACTTGCACAAAATGGACTTGTATTATTGGAGAGAGGCACTTATGTATGCTATTTACATTTGTTTTGTTACTTCAACCTCAGCTTTAAAAAAAAAAATTCTTTTTACCAAATGGAGCAAAACCAGTGAAAACTCTGATGTTTCTCACCTATGAGTATTTGAATCCTTGAAATGGGCATATATTCTAATGAAATTAAAGATTATCAACTCAAGAATCTCAAAAATGAAATACTAATCACCTCTACTAATCACCTCTTAAGATGTGCAGTTTTATAAAAATGATTTTTCTAGCAAACTGGCACAAGTTGATTTCCATTCTTATAAAGTTTCTAATTTAATTAAAACTAAATCATATCCAGATAATAATGTACTATATCTTGTCAGGGAACTTCCATTTCATATTTATTTCTTCACCTATTTCACATCTATTTCTTCACTTCTCAGCCTTGCTCTTAACTCTCTGGACCTTTGCCTACTTGGTTAGAGAATAGCACAGGCCACACTTCTTTGATTTACTCAGTCTAATGCCAGACTCCTCAAATGTCAATTTCTTCCATTCAGCTATATTCCAGATTTCTTTTATTGGTCTGATTTTTAAAAAAAGGAGTAGTTCTTGCCATCAAGCCATTATTTACTCCCTTTTTTAGACTGAGCTGCATATGTGATTCAGACATGTGACCTCAGCAAGTGATCTGGACATGTGGCCATTACATGTGACTTATATATCATGTGACTTGCCTCTTATTTTCTTAAGTCCCTGGCAGATGCCTTTCAGAATGACTAACTCCATAGCCACATTCCAATACTTCATGAACAACATATCCTTAGATTTGTTCTCTTTGAATTTTTCTCTGCCAGGTACATAGTTATTATTACCTATTTATACATATACTAATACACACTTTGGATCTCCTTCTGCCAGCTGTGTGATTGAGCCATAGCTTCCAAAAGTTGCCCTTGCATATCTTTACACAAGTCTTTGACCTTAGTTAATTGATTAAAAAAGACAATGATTATGCTAGTATATTAGAAGGTGGTATGCCCAGTGAGAATCTCTAATATACAATTCCCTCATGACTAATCATGTTGATGTGAGCCTCAAATTTGTAGAAGTTTCTACAGCTCCATATAAATTGAGGAAATGGGAGGATTGACCTTGTCATCTACTATTAACCAGGAAGCATCATCTTCTCAAGAGGTACACACAAGAATGTAAATAAAGTAGCTTCAATCAAGCTCAGCATTCTGCTTTTGTTGCTGTATCCAGTTTAAACATCAAAGAATCACTACAGCCCTCCAACACACATGAGTAGAAGTGAGCTATAAATGCTGAATACAATTAACTTGTAAAAAAAGATGTATTTGGAGAAATCAACAACTTACTTGAATGAAAGAGCCATGGAAAGTAAAATTATTTTGAAAGAGAAGTTTGATAAATATAGCAAATACACAAAATACAAAGCTCATATAGTAGTTCAGAAATTTTGTCAAATTGCTGAAATCAATTATAATTTTCATCAGTTGCCAAGTTCACCACTTTCCAAATATTCCTAAATCTAGTTGCTATACTTGATTATAAAGTACATCAAGTTGATGTCATCAGTGTATATTTGGAAAAAAACTTAGACAAGGAAATATATGAAGTTACCAAATAGTGTAGGGGAAAAAATACTGGAAACTTTTAAAAGCCATTTATGGACTCAAACAAGCTGGCTAATAATGGAAAGAAAAGTTACACAATGTACTAATGAGTTTAGCATTTGAACAATTCCATGCCAACAATTGTCTTTACATCCTGTATTTCAACAAGAAAATCATGCTAATTGTTCTTGTTTATGTAGACAATATAGCTATTGCAGAAAATTATATTGAATAATTTCCTTTAAAAGGAATCTCAATAATAATTTTAACATCTCTGATTTTATAGAGATTCACTATATCTTGGATTTACATATCATCTAGAAACATGTAAACCACACTATTTACCTTAATCAAACATTATATATTGATTTAGTCTTAGAGCATTTTGAAATAAGTGAATGCCACTTTGTTTCAATACTTTTCATGATAAACCAACATTTGTCTACATTAAGCAAGGACCATGGACCGCTTTTGATCTTAAACCACCATCTGACCACCATGGGAAATCGAGTTTTTAAAGAGCTCGGTCGACCACAGGACAGAGAAAGGCGAAGGATTAGAAGTATATAGCTCTATAAAACGCTCTTTTACACGTCGTAACTATACCTACCAAATACTGGAGAGCCATGCCAGCGCACAGCAGCGGGGGCAACACCATGAAGGAGGCAAGCCAAACAGCTCGAAAAACTACTGCCACACCACAAGGCGTAACGACAAGAGGCAGCGCCAGAGAGCAGTCTTTGAAGATCCAAACCATAGAGGATGCCAGAGCGTGGTTAAGTGACAATGGAGCACTAACTGAAGCAGACAGACCCATCAGCATCGAGGTGCTCAAGACCATGCTGGCCACGCTATACGTGAGGAAGGACATTCTGCAAAACGTGAGAGACGGGATGAGAGCAGTAGCAATTGAAATGGGGGAAATCAAGGTGGGGGAAGCGGAGAAGATGATGATGGAATCTGTAAGCAGGGCGATGGAAGAGTACAGAGAGGTTCTGGAAAACCTGGCGAAAACGACAGTGAAGATGGTACAGGGAATGATGGAACAGACAAAGGAGATAGTCGGGAAAATAGAGGAAGGGCAGGTGGTGGAAGTGAGGTCCAGGCCAGGGGAAGATGGGGGGAGTGAGAAAGAACAGGGGGCGCAAATGATGCCGAAGATGAACTACGCGCAGGCAGCGAGGAGGGCAGAACAAGACGTCATAGCAAGGAGAGCGAGGGACAGGATGAAACAACTCATCATTGACAATGCGGAAGGGGGAGGTGGTTGGAAGGAGCTCACGGAGAAGGAGCTGGTGGAGAAAGCAAAGATAGCAAAGGACATGATGGGCATACAGGGACTGGACAGTCCCAAGGTAGAGTTCCTGTCAGCCAGGAAGCTAAAAAACGGGGGAGTACTGTACGAGCTGAATTCGACAGAGGCTGCAGAATGGCTGGCAAAGCCGGATGTCAGAGCCAGCTTCCTGGACAAATTCGGAGCAGGTGCCACCGTCAAGGACAGGGCATTCAATGTCTTTGTTGAATTTGTTCTGGTAAGCCTGGGGGATGACCCCACAGAACAACTAGGGATGCTGGAAGACAAAAACGGGTTACACCCAGGCGAGTTGGTTGCAGCGAGGTGGGCGAGGGCCCCTAGAGCCAGGCATGAAAACCAAAAGGTAGCGCACCTAGTGCTGTCATGCGCAATGGACAAGGGGGCAAATGCGATCATACAGCAAGGCATGATAATTGAGGGGAAGAGGGTCAATGTGAGGAAACTGGACCAGGAACCAAGACGATGCTTGAAGTGCCAAAGGTATGGAAAGGGCCACATCGCTAACGAGTGCAGGCAGATTGTGGACACATGTGGACTGTGCACAAAAGAGCACAGAACGAAGGAGTGTAAGGAAACGGATCCCAGAGCCTTTTGCTGTGTCAATTGCAAGGCAAGAGGTAACAGACACGATCACCCCTTATCATCTAGGCAGTGCCTGGTGTTCATCGAGGCCAAGAATAGACTCACAGAGAGGTCTCCGACAAGTTGACCGTGCAGGCACAACAGCTCTCACCTCAACCATCCCAATGATTGAGGACCGAGCGACGGCGCAAGGGGCAGGGAACACAGGGGGGGAGGGCGAGAGGAGGAGGAGAAGACACTTGACGATCTGGCAACAGAATGTCAACAAATCTCTGACAGCACAGCACGCAATGTTGAATACAATGAGCAAAGAAACTGACATCATTTGTCTGCAGGAGCCATACTTTGACTTCAATAAGAAGTCAAGAGCGACACAGATCTGGAGGCCAGTTTACCCAAAGTTGCATGATGAAGGGGCAGTGGGGAGGACCAGAGCAATCTTGCTAATCAGCAAAGAGATTGCCACTGACAAGTGGAGGAGGTTGAATGTCGAGAGCATGGACGTGGTAGCGGTCAGCATAGAAACAGAGGAAAGGACGGTATGCATTTTTAATATCTATAACGACTGTGAACACTTGAGGAGTGTGAGGGCGGTGGACTTCTACCTGAGGAGTGCAGAAGGAAGGTGAACGAGGGGCAGGAACGTCGTGGACATATGGGTGGAGGACTTTAACAGGCACCACCCAATATGGGACGAACCACGCAACTCGCACCTCTTCATCAGGAGTAACCTGGATGTGGCGGAGGAGCTCATCAGAGCAACAATGCAGCACGGAATGGCCATGGCATTGAGACCAGGAGTGCCTACACTGAGAGCAAAAAACACGAAAAATCTGACGCGTACAGACAATGTGTTTACCATTGACTCTTTTCGGAACCAGATCATGCGATGCAAGGTCCTGTACAGTGACCAACTCCCAAAAGTGGACTATTTTCCGGTAATCACGGTATGCAAAATGGCGGTGGAGAGGAACAAGGCAGAGGACAGCAGGAATTTCCGGGAGGTAGACTGGAAAGAATTTGAGGAGGAGCTGGGGCGGAGGTTGGAGGGAGTGGCGAAAAGCAGGATAACCAGAAGGGAGGACGTGGAGAAGAGACTAGATGATGTGATGGAGGCACTAAGAAAGACGGTGGAGGAAAAGGTACCGCTGAGGAGGGACCATTATGGCACAAAGAGGTGGTGGACGAAGGAGCTGACAGGGTTGAAAAGGAGAGCGAGGGCACTTGGCAGGGAGTCATACCGGTTCACAAGTGTTGAGGGGCACCCGGTGCATAAGGCTTTCAGGTGCGCGCACAATGATTATGGCCAGGCAATCAAAGACACAAAACGGAAGCACTGGGAAGAATAGATAGCAGAGGTGGATGCTAGGTCGATATGGGATGCCAAAGCCTTTGTAGCAGCGGCGCCAGGGGATAGGGGGAAAGCCAGGATGCCGGTGTTGAGGGAGGAAGTGGATGGGAGAGTGGCGGAGGTGGAGGACAATAAAGGGAAAGCCAGGCTGTTCCACGGAGCCTTCTTCTATGACGATCCAGGAGTCACGCTGGAGAGGAACGGCAACATGGCGACTGACCCAGCATTTAAGTGGACGGTCATCAGGAATAAGGAAATCTATGCGGCGATAGACAGGCTCAAACCCCACAAAGCACCTGGCCTCAGCGGGATTCCGAACGTCGTGTTGAAGAAGACAAAGTGGACAATTGTACCATACTTGGGACCTATATTCTGCGCGACATTTGACCAAAAGGTGTATCCGGAAAGATGGAAAGTCTTCAAGATGGTGGTGCTACGGAAACCCAACAGAGACGACTACAGTGACCCCAACTCATACAGGCCAATTGCCCTGCTAGACACGGTTGCCAAGGTTCTCTCATCCTGCGTGAAGACAAAGTTGACGTACCTGGCCAAGAAAGCGAACATCCTTCCAAAATACCAGTTTGGGGGGAGACCGGGGCGGTCGACCACGGATTCACTACATGTACTGGTAACCTTCATCAAGAACGTGTGGAGGAAGGGGAAGGAGGTGGTGGTGGTCTTCATGGACGTCAAGGGGGCATTTCCGAACACAGTGCCCAGGGTGTTGGCAAAGGACATGAGGAAGAGGGGTGTGCCGGAGGAGGTCATAGGGTGGTTTGAGAGGAAGTTAGAGGGGAGGCAGACGGTGATCTCATTCGACGATTATAATTTGTGCCAGAGACCTGTCAACAGCAGCCTGGACCAGGGGTGTAACACATCGGGACTGTGTTATAACTTTTACAATGCGGGCCAGATCGAAGGAGCGAGAGAGGGTGGCAGGGAGCTGGCAGGTTCATTTGCAGACAATGCGTATGTGGTGGCGGAGGGAGACAACATGGAGGAGGCAGCACAAAAGGTGGAGGGAATGATGGAAAGGAAGAACGGACCGGGCAGATGGGCGGAGGAACACCACTCCATTTATGAGGTCAAGAAATTCATGGGGATGGGGTTCACAAGGTGAAGGGAGAAGGGACAGGAGAGGGGGAGCAAAACCAAGCCAGCGGCATGGCCAGTCATGACCATAAGAGGGGCAACGATTAAGATGGAATCTTCACACAAGTTCTTGGGAATAATTTTGGACCAGGAACTGCAGTTCAGAGAACAGGCAACACATGCGCAAGGCAAGGGCACAGCGGTTGCCATCCAGACAAAGAGGCTGGCAAAGGTCAATGGAGGCATAGATGGAGGGATGGCGAGGCACTTATTCGAAGCAGTGGTAGCGCCAACCATGCTATACACAGCGGATGTATGGTGCGCCCCAAGTGCAAACAAGGCGGAGGGTAGGGAACGGACAAAGGGTTCAAAGGGAATGGAAGAGAAGTTAGGATGGGTGCAGAGGATGGGGGCACTCCAGATAACGGGGGTGCTGCGAATTACGCCAAACAATCTGCTGAATGTCCACGCAGGACTGGACCCCATAAACCTATGGATAAGAAAGGTTTGCATCAAAGCAGCAGCAAGAATTGCAACGGTCCCAGCCACCCACCCCCTGCATAAGCCCGCAAGGAAAGCTTTCAGGTTTGTAAAGAGGCACAGGACCCCCTTGCACCACATCATCCGAGCGCTGGGGGTGGACCCGAGAGAAATGGAAACAATCGACATCATTAGACACCTGCCCAAGTGGAAGTGCCCCGCAAAAGTGATCCTAGGAGAGACAAAGGAGGAGGCGCAGGAGAGGGAGATAAACAATGAGGCAGACATCAGAATATATACAGACGGGTCAGGACATGGGGGGAGGATAGGAGTGGCAGCAGTGCTATACAGAGGGATGGGAAAGGCCAAGGTGTTGCGGAAGTGCTTAGGGGCAGAGGAGAAGCACACGGTGTTTGAAGGGGAGTGTGTGGGACAGGTTCTAGGGTTTGAGCTGCTGCGCAGGGAGGTAGGGGGACGGAACAGGGGCCGGGGAAGAATCAAAACGGTGACGGTTGGAACAGATAACCAGGCAGGAATGATGGCATTGGAAGCGCCGGGGCCGGGAACGGCTTGTTACATTGTGGACAAGGTACTGATGGGAATCCGGAAGGTCAAGGAGATCGACTCAGGCATAGACATCAAGGTTTACTGGACACCAGGACATATGGGCATACCTGGCAACAAAAGAGCGGACAAGGAGGCAAAAAAGGCAGCCGGGGGCGACGAGACCGACCTGCAAACACTGCCCTTCCTGAGAAAGCCCCTGAAAACCTCAAAGGCGGCCGTGCTAGCTATGCACAAGAAGCAGTGGAGGAAAGACGTGGAGGAGCACATCCGCGGATCACCCAAGTTTGAAAGATTGCGGGCCACTGACCCAGATGCACCCAGCACGAGAAACATACTCCATACGCTAGCAAACATCCCGCACAGACACGCATCCATCCTGACGCAACTGCAAACAGGACATTGCCCCTTGAACCGTTACCTACACAGATTTGGCCAAGCAGAGAGCCCCACATGCAGAGCCTGTAACCAAGCAGAGGAAACAGTCGAGCACTTCCTTCTCCACTGCAGAGCATACAAGAGACAACGCCACGTACTAGCAAGAGCAGTGGAGCTAGGACCAGAAGCCTTGAGCAAGCTTCTGAGCGACGCTGAATCAACAAAAGCCCTATTCCAGTACATCAATGCCACAAGGAGATTCGAAAGGACCTACGGTGACCTAACAGTACTGAGTGACACGGTGAGGACCACGCCAAAAGGGAGAAGGAAAAAGAGGAGGTGAAATGGAGTGGAGAAAACAACAAATACTGACTCCTTAATGTATAGTAAACCTGCCCACAGAGGCTTAATAAGGCCATCAGCCCAGATCCGGGCACGCAAAGCAGGCGACCGCACTTGTAGGAGCCGATAGATTAGGATACAGATACAACAGGGTAGATAAGTAGGGAACTAGATACTGGTAAAATCTGACATAGGGCAAGGCCCCAGCGGGTATAGGACAACATCATCATCATCATTAAGCAAGGACCATAAAGTTGATGCTTGCCTTCAGAGTTTGTCACCTCAGTGCATTTCCTGTGGAAACAACTTGATCCATGTGAGCTCTGCATGCAGTTGCTCTGCCTTCAAGAAACGCTGTAATGACCTAAATATTTGCTATCTAGAGAACAGCATGCCATATTTTCCTACAGGCAACCCTGCCACTTGAGTCTCAAACCTTAAGAAACTGTCAACGCCCCCATCTAGAGCCATTTCATGGATCAACCTTACACTTCCCAAAACACCAAAAACCAGCCACTTCACAGAGCTCTCAATGTTGTGACAATGCCAGCCATGATGAGTGGCAAGAGAGAAACAAGCACAGACCCTCCAAAGCTACTATGAATTTGGCAACAGAACATACAAAAGTTGGATGTGGCTCAGACTACCTTGCTTGCAGCAGCAAATACTGACAAATAAGATGTTATAGCCCTACAGAAACCATACATTGATAAATTAGGCAATATAAGAGCAAGCTCTCACTGGATAGTTTACTACTCTCCAACGCACCACCATGAGGGCTCTGCTCAAACATGCACAGTACTGCTAATAAATGCTTACATTCCAACAAATTCATACACTTTCCTCAATGTGGCATCACCCAACATCCTGGCAGTCCACTTCAATGGGGATGACAAGCACCTTGCCCTCTTTAATATATACAATGATTGCGTCCATAACAATAGCCTCTGCACACTCTCATTGTACCTCACAACTAATGCTGATCTGGCTTGCCCAGCAGATGAGGACTACATGCTATAGTTAGGTGACTTCAACAAACACCATCTGATGTAAGAAACAGTCAAAAACAGACACCTGAACTCCTCAGAGGATGACATGGTGGTCCTATTACAGCTACTCAGAAGGTACAATATGGAGCTATTGCTGCCACCAGGTATGCCCACACTGAAGGCATCCTTGGGCAGATGGACCAGACTAGACAACATATGGAGGAGATGCAATAGAACTAACCCCATTGTTATCTGTGGAGTGGGTTCCTCACTCTGCCCTCCCATCACTGACCATCTCCCAGTTATTATGACAGTAGAGCTTCTCCTACCACGCATGCTATGCAAGCCCACAAAAAACTTCAGAAAGGTGGATTGAGCAGTGTTCAATAGTGCTCTGAAGGAGAAACTTGAACTGCAGACCCTAGCGGTGTTGATATGGAGTGAGGAAGAATTTAACTCCAAAGTAACAGTGCTGATGCCACTGATTTAGGAAGTTATAGAGAACAAGGAGATGGTCTCAATGTGCAGACACTGCTCTATCACAAAACAGTGGTGAATAAAGGAGCTGACAGCTCTAAATTAGGTGAGGGAGAAGGCATGCAACCTAGCATATAAATTCCACAATATTGCTGACTACTCAGCAAAAGCAGAAGCTGACAGACTGTTGAACTTCATGGCAGAAAAGATCTAGAAGGCCAAAAAGGCACACTGGGACAAATGGTTGGAGAAAATCAGTGTGTAGGATGTTTACCTGGTTAACAAGTATGCAATGTGCAAACTGATGGACATGTCCTGGAAGAGGACCCCAGAGCTGAAACCAGACACTAGGGACTGGGGCTAGCTGGCAACAACCAACATTGAGAAAGCACATGTTCTAGCTGAGTACTTCTTCCCTCCACTGCCTACCTCTCCAGATATTTCATCCACTGTGTACCCTCTATTACTGGACATAAAGTTCTTCAGCAGGAGATATATACTTAAAGTGCTAGTGCAGCTGCAACCATACAAAGCACCAGGTCCTAACTAGATACCTAACACATTGCGCAGACACACTGGTGGATCATCTTTACTTTATCTTCTGAGTGGTGATGGAGTTGAAAGTGTATCACAAGAGCTGGTTGATATCAACCATGACATAAACCAGGCAAACCAGCCTACAATGTTGCAAAAGCATTTTAGCCTATTGGCCTGCTGAATACAAATAGCAAACTGCTTTTCACCCTTGTTGTGACTGACCTTTTTTTTTTAGCGAAGAAGCACAACATGCTGCCACCAGGGCAATTCAGAGGTTAACCAGGGCACAACACAATAGAGGCAATGCATATGGTCACCTGCAAGATAAAGGATGCATAGCACTCAGGCCACATTGCATCGGCCCTGTTTTTCAACATTCAAAGTGCCTTTTCCAACACATGAGCAGCTAATACACAATTTATGTGAATGAGGAGTCCCCAAGTGCTACATGAAGTTGATCTGCTGCATGCTGACAAAACAGAAGATCCAGCTCAAATTTGATGACTTCATATCTGAACTCTTTGGCATGCTGAACGGTACAACTCAAGAATGTCCACTCTTGATAATTCTTTACACAAACAGCTATCCTTGACTCAAAGTTGGAAACTATGGTAGGCTTTGTTGATGACTCAATGTTTCTAGTGGTGGCAAAAACCTTCAAGGAGTGCCATCACATACTAGTAGAAACAATGCAATGAGTTGATGGCAGTTTCAACTGGTCTGCCTCCCATAGATTGCCCTTTGCTCTTGACAAGCTAGCCATGGTAAACTTTGCATGGTCCCACCATGACCAGATGCCAGCAGATTTAGTACTGACCAAGACTGACATTGATGAAAGGATCATCACACAGATGGTAAAGATGAAGCAAGCCTACAAGTACCTAGGAGTGACAATAGACAGCAGGCCAAAATAGAATATACATTGCCAAAATGTGGCAGCAAGGTCAACCTAGTGGTCCCTGCAAGTAATGTGCCTTGCTAGACCATATGGAGGAATGCCACCAAAGAGCATACAACAACTGTACAACATAGTTGCCATCCCAGCTTTCACCTACATGGCAGATGTCTGGTATACCAGGATTTATGAGGCCTCCTTGGGCAGGCAGAGATTAGACTCAGTAGCAGTGACTAATAAGCTGATCTCCCTATAGCACAGAATAGTATGGGCAATCACAGGGGCTCTAAGCACAATAGTGGGTGATGTGCTTGATGCCCACATGTTCTTATTGCTGGTCAACCTTCTTTTTAGGAAAATAATATATAGGGCAGCAATATGTCTTTCATCCCTTCTGCCAGAACACTCCCTCTATGCAGTTGTATGCAGGACAGCAAAATGCTACATGGCCCAACACAGAGCACCACTTCACCAGTTTTCTATGTGATTGGGGTTGACCTGAGATGAATGGAAATGGTACAGCCAATATGCAGGAGACTGAATTACATCCTATCAATGTTGTTCCACATTGGCAAGAACAAAGATGAAGCACTCACAAAGGCACAGGGGGTATCTCACTTGACACAGGTGGCAGTCTATAATGATGGGTTGGACTATGAGGAAGGTGTCAGAGCTTCAGCAGTCCTGTTTGTGCAGAGTCAAAGTAGCACCTGAGATATTACCTAGGTTCAACAAAGAAACATATGGTATATGAAGTGGAGATTGTGGGGGCAACACTGGGCCTTCACCTACTCATGTCCTTAGGCCATAACATATTGACAAGGATAGCAGTGGGGAGCAACAGCCAGGCAATGATCAAGGCACTCAACAACCAAAGGCCACACCCAGCACACTACCTTCTGGACAAAGTTCACAACAGTGCCAAAAGCATTCACATCAAGCAGGATTGCATGACAAGGGCAGCAGAGCATGAATGGGCACAACAAAGAGGTGAACAGTGGAGGGACAGGACCAGAGGAGTCATCAAACTGGAGATGCACTAAATGCCTGGGCACATTGACTTTGGACTCAATGAACAGGTGGATGATCTGGTGAAGAAAGCAGCCCAAAGAGCCACAAGCAACACCAAGAACCTACTACCATATCTGTGACAAAGACTACTGCCAACCAGTATTTCAGCTGAACAACAGGAAAACAACCAGCAGAGCGAATGGGCCAAACAATGGAAGGAATTGCCAAGGCACACAAAAATCAGCACCTTCAACAAGGCCTGCCCTTCAACAATACCTCAAGCTCATCACAGGCCTCGACAGACTGAAATCATCTATACTCACACAGCTCTGAACAGAACATGTACTGCTGAACCAGTACTTCTTCCACATTGGCCATTCCAAAACCCCAGTCTGCCAACACTGTGGGGGACTGATTGTTGAGACCATCCAACACTACCTGTTTGTATGCCCACATTATCAGCACAAACGGCATGTCCACCTCAGGAGGAAGTTATGCCACAAATATAAGGGTGACCTTTGGAAGTTGTGGCTAATCATACAACTGGCAGAGGGGAATCCAAAGTTTATTAGAAGATAAGTATAACAGAGATAGTAGGTAAGTAATCACCTGGCAGAGGGAAATCCAAAGAGAACAAGTCTAAGATTCCCCAGAGCCAAGGGTCCGAAAATAGTGTTAAAAGTCACGTGACCAGATTATGTAAAGGACTGCTGGAGCAGTGGCAGAAGTCACATGACCTGATTACATAAAGGACTGCTGGGGCCTGTGCTTTGTCAGCAGCACCAGGACTAACCATTCTTACCAGGTGGGCTCACAGCTGTGCTGCTTGAGCCTACTACCGCACACCATGCATGCACAGCACCTGTAGCCACAAGACTTTTCATGATTGCTATCTTACACATAGGAATACTAGGGGAGGGAGGTCTAAAATGGTCAGGGAAGGCTGACCCGCTCATTCTCCGTGTATGCAGAGGGGCATGGTATTCCTCTGATCTTGTAGTGTTAGTTAATTATACAGAGGAATGTGCACCATGGCAAACCCAGCACAATAAATTGATTCTAATAATAATAATGAAGTTATCGTTAACTTTAACTTGTTGAAGGAACTTTCTGCTTTGCAGATAACCTTACCGGCTTGAAAAACAGATACAATCTTTTGTATGCTGCCTCATTTGACTTCTGTAACCGTCCCATCTTACGGCCGCCTTGTATTTATCACTTTGCCATCAATGTCTTTCAATCAACTGCTTCCACCCATAGCATCCGGAAGGACATAATCCTAAATTAGGCCGCCATTTGCTGTGAGTATAACTCAGGTTTCAGACTTCAAACTTCATCGGCTTGATAGAAAATCCTTCTACATTTCCCTTCTTTTCCACACGCTGGGGGTATGGATGCATCCATCCTATGAAGTTTAGGTAATCATTTGTTAGCAGATCGCATTTTGAGATAGATAAAGGTCAGATCTTATCTGCACATCAACGCTGGAAAAAATTCAGGCGCCGCTCTGTGAACATGGGTCGTGTCCGTCGTTCTCGAGCTCATCATGCACGGCGAGATGTGCACAGGGGATCTCGCACACGAGTGTGCCGAATTTCTCGCTCAGTGCCTTCCTATGAATTTACATCCTTCAGGTCAGATCGCGGGACTTGGACCTGATACAACTTATCGACCTAGATCCCAAAGTATTTGACGCTTTTTTCTCTGTGAGTCGTCCTATTGACTTAGATGTTTTGTAGAGCAGAGCAGCATTGGAAGCTCAGCCAATTGATCTTGAAAAGCCTGGTCTTGCTCAGCATTACTGTGTGGAATGCGCAAAGTATGTACAACGCCATGTCTTGTGTCCTTTACGTCTCTTAAGCTTCAAGTAGGTACTATGAGACAGATTCCGCTCTTCAGTCCCACTGGCGAAGCAAGATTCACAAGCGTCGCTGCAAAGAACTAAAACAACCTGCATATACGATTGAAGAGGCGGAACGAGCAGCTGGTTTAGGCAGAGAGGGCAAGCGAACGGCATCGATCTTCCGACCGCTCGTCCCGTTTGACGCTTCAATGTCATGATTATTCTCTGATGTCGACTTATTTATGATACCCTACTTCACGACGTAATCTTTCAGATTCCCACCTTCACAAGTCAGGTCTGCCTTTGCCTGAAATCAAGTTTAACATTGTTTGAAATGCAGTTGCTCAAGCGCTTGCGATAGAGATGTTTGCAGGGCTTTCAGCGAAAAAAAATTCCTTCGTGAGGTTTTTGCTCATCTGTGATCATACTTCCTACTTCCTTTTTCCTGTGGAACGCTCACAACTTGTTGAAGAATGTTGCAATTATGTAGGCAAGTTGGGGCTGACATTGGACTGATCACATTATGAAGCACGTGGAGTTGAAGACGATGTTAAACCTGATCAGGAGGTCCCTCCTTGAAGGGTCTGTGAAGAAACCACCTGTAACGACGTGTCGGCTGTCCGTGACTGCTGCATCTTGTTCCATCTCACATCCTGGACGATGGACAGGATAGTAAGCGCTATGAGGACTAGTAGTGCGAGTGCAATGACAGATCGCATCTGTAAGATGGGTCATCGCAAGATATCGATGTTCAGGAAACTGATCGATGTACCTTCATGTCTTTCCACCTGATTTGTGGTTGTGTCAACGAGTAACCCATTCTTGAAAGAGTTAGAACGAACCACATAGCCTGCAGCAATTGAACTACTTTATTGGTAAGAAGGTAGATTGAGCTCACCTTCTGAACCTGATACGAGTTTTTGCGAAAGCCACGCGCAGCAACGACAAGGTTTTCTGAAGAAAGAGGTCTATAAGACTTCATAGGATGACAAAGTAAGTATGCACCTGTTCTAGATTCCAAGGTTCGAGAGTCTCCTGTTGATAATGGGATATCTTGCACGACAGACGCTGCAAGCTCAGCTTGACTTATAGCTTGTGAATATCCTACTGGGTGTCCGTTCCCACTCATGTTTTCCCCACTCCTGAGATTCGACAAGGAATGAGTGTTCGAGTTGCAAATGGCGTCATCAGCGACAGATGGCGAGACAACGGGAGTCCAGAGTGGTCCAGGTGCTACAGCGGACGCACGTGAATCGTGAGGAATGTTTTGCAAGCTGGGAGACCTGCTTGTGTAATTTGTCATCGTCGGAATCGTTATGAAGCTGCAGTCGTTGTTGGCGCAACCCTCTGCCGACCAGCAGTCGTAGAAGAGGAGCTAGGAGTTGGGTATGATCAAATTTTTTCTCAGTTCTGATGCTGTCGTTGCTGGCAGGTCTAGAATTGACAGAAATAGAAATGCGTGGGATGATTAAAGATCGCTCCTTCAAGTTGGTGATCATTATCCCAATATTCTTTTTGGTCTCTGAATGCTGCTAAATCTAGCATATTGAAGGACTATACTTTGAACAGAGATTAAGAGCAATATGAAGCCTGAAAATCGCGTGTAGCAGCGTCCACACCCTGAATAAACCCATGTTCTACAAGAAAAAGTTCAGTCACGTAATTGAAGGACGATGAAGAAACTCACCATACTCCCAGTAGGTCGTGCCATGATTTTGTGTAGTTTGCTTTGCCCAAGCGCCCTTGAAGCCAAGTTCGGTCGTTCGTCCATACGGATCGCCCTGGGAACCAGAGTCCAAAAACATGTAACCAACGTCCCATCCCTTTAAGAAACCATCACTGAAACGCCCGTGCTCGTACTTTCCGGGATGCTGAGTCCAATAACTCGTGTGGGCCGCTAAATGATGCAAGTCAATATCGAATCTACCCCAGCTACAAGTAACTTGCCAAATGCCTGCTCCTTCTCTCTATCCCTCTTAAGCAAACGCCTTTCCTCGTCAATCACGATCTCTCGTTTCCTGTGTAGTCCTACTCTATCAGGAAATACTCCACTATCGACTGAATCCCGTAGACTCCATCCTGTATCACCTACCCACTGTTTCTTATATGTCCAAAAGAACCATCCCGCACAACATTTCTCGAATAACGCTAGCTGTGCCCGGACATATTCGCCCTGTTCCCCATATTTTCCCGTTAGAGAACCGGGGTTGAGCCCTCCGGACCACTCGCCAACAACGAGGCCACCGCCTGCTCGACCCAATTTCTCCATGACACGTGAAAACATCTGTGGCGTGGGGGCAGAAGAATCTGACAGAGCCCGTATGTGTTCATGGACAGGGGTCGAATTATCAGACGCCGTAAAGCAGCGATAGAGGTGGTGGTCAAGAACGAGAGGCGAAGGAGAAGCCTTTGTTTGCACGAAGTCTGCGTATTGGTCCGTGCGCCAGCATTCTCCGAGATAAAGTGGGATGTTGTTGTCGATCTGCCTGATAGCTTTGATGGTTGACATGTACCAACCTTGAAGGTCTGGATCGGATGGTGGATCCGGTTCATTGAGTAACTCAATGCCAATAAGATTGACTAGAGGTGGCTGGTGAGAATTGGCGTGGGCGTTGAGTGCTTTGACGAGGATGCACAGGATGTGGGTAGTATGGTCACGACTCCGTCTGCTACGGAAAAACGTTGGAGGGTCCGACGTTCCCGAGTGGGAATCTTTATTCTGCTTGCCTGGTGCAGCATGAAGGTCTTTAAATCCTCGTTGGATGAGACCTCTATGCCAAAGATGGAGAAAACCTACCAATAAGGACACCAAGCCTGTATCTATTTGCCGTCTCGATAGCTTTTGTTATCCGGGACCAAGCACCGGAGAAAATAGATAAGAAGTCATGAAACGCGGTTCCATACAATACCGATGGATCAGTTCCACACAAATGATAATATCCGATCTATCCAAGGATTGACCTAGAAAAAAAAACGACGCGTAGTCGGAGAATGTATACCGACCGGAATTCTGACAGCGTTCATCCCTCTTTGAGATATCCAAGCCCAGTCAGACTCGACTATCCAATTATCCCAGTGCTGCTCTAAGATTTCTCGAGCATTTCGGCCTCGAGCAACATCAAGGTCGCTTTGGCCAGGAGCAATTGCAGATTGGTACGGCTGATCAGTGATCCATCGTTCCAAAACAAACCAAGAACCTTATTAAGAGTCGCACAATAAGGCAACATTCAAGGCTTGTCTCTAAACAAATATTCCTGACCAAGATTGACCCCTCGATGTTTCCTATACCTGTAGAGCATTGCCTCGGATGCATTTGGCGGTAAAAAAGGCCAGTTTGTTACTGTGGGTCCGAGCTTTATACCGAAGGAGCTCTTCAATTTCTTCACGAGTCCTTTCACTTCCATATTGTGGGCCGATGAATGAAAGCACCGTGAATTGAAGTGGAGTCGACAGTAGGACACGTGTTGTCTCAAGGACTTTCGGACTGATATTTGTTTCATAAGGGGATACCAAACAGGGTCGTTATACATATTTAAGACGACGTGCATACTGGCTGAGAATACCCTTGAAATCATGCATCATGCATCATGATCCACACTTTAGACTTCAACCAAGTCTTTCTGGTCTCCATATTTTGCTAGCCACGCCTTGATACCACCCTGAAGAACATATGCAGTTGAAGACGTCACAGCCTTGTCATCGAGATAGTCTTGGTACCTATAGAGAATCCACGTCGTCTCATGTAGAACAACTCACAACTGAACCATCTCACCATCCTGCACATCTAGGACCGCGCCCGGATGAGCTGCCGCAGTAGAAGATAACCCTGTTTGTGTTCTTGTGTTTCTCCAAGAATTGAGGTAGATCGTCGTAGAATGTCTGAGCAAACCAGTTTTCGCTTCCACGAACGTATCCTCCCTAGAAGAGTAATTAATACCACTTTGACCAGAATATCAATGAGATTACAATTCGATCATCTCTCCGAACGTCAATTACCGCAAAACCTCCAGGTGTAGGCGATTCACGCATGAAAACCTCAAGCTCTTCGATAGAAATTCGCCTTGGCTCTGACTTTACCTTCGGATAAGCATCCCACCAGCGAAGAAGGACAGAGGCTGACGTCGCTGCACATTCTGTACTGTCCTTTACAGCAGTTACCTGATATGATGCTATTTGTGGATTGATTTCATTTTCACGTCAATTATTGCAATGGATTGCCAATACGAACCAACGTATGCGTTGACATCGTACTTGGGCTGATGAGCGGTGCTTGTACTGCTGCAGCAGCTTCCGTTCACATCACATATCTGTTGGAGGTCAACCCCTGTTTCTAGCAACGCGATTTCTAATATAACGGTGATATTAGATATATAAAGCATGTGGAATGCAATGGAATGCGTACTGGTGAAGCCAGAATTTTTGAGGAGAGTTTTGTATTCTTCTACCAAGATTGATCCCGAGATACAATTCACATACGCCGTGAGATCAGTTCGGATTTCTTCTGAAAGAGGATGTCTGGCAACGATCTGAGCTTTGATCAGGGATTGACCATGCACAATAAAGACTATGTAACGAACATCGTCAAGCACAAGACGTCCTCCAGGTTTGAGGATACGATGAACTTCTTTCAGTGTGTCCTCTTTCTTGTCATGGGGCAAAAGGTTGATTACACAGTTTGATAGAACGCAATCAACCGTGTTTGAAGCAATTGGAAGAGGTTCGGCTAATGAAGCCTGTATAAATGCAGCCCGTGGGGGTGTCAGACGTTTCTCGTTGGCGTTCTGGCGGGCTAAAGCAATCATGTCCTGCACGAATTCATCAGTGCACTGTGACACAATGGTGATGAATCGAGATTTACAGCAGAAACGTCGATACCTATTGCTTGTCCGTGCGGTCCAACTTTCAACGCAGCGAGGAGGACATCAATACCACTACCGGATCCCAAGTCGACGACGATTTCTCCCTGAACAAACCGTTATGTCTAAAAAGCATGGGTGAACAAAAAAAAAAGCTACATCTTTGAGATCAGCAGCATTAATGGGGTTGCCACATCCTAGCCCGAGCTGAGCGGCTGCCGGTATGGAATCCAAGTCACTTTGGGTATATCCCGCAGACTGGGCTGCCTTGTTCGCCACTCGATCACATTCATCAGTATCAAGGTTTGTAAACAGGCGAATGAGGTTCTGGCTCACAAGGAGTGTCTGGAACTGATTTGGCTTTCTGGCTATAAAATTGGGCGACTGCGTCGACAAGAGGCCTGTTGTTCATTTGAAGTTGTTGACATGGGTGAATTCAGAGAATCCAGATGAAGTCGTGCCGGCTGTGCCGGTTAAAGCCGGACGACCCGACATAATCAAAAGCACCATTAAGCACTTAGGTCAGGGGACAATTCGATTAATATTATCTAAAACTTCCTAAATAATAAAAAGACGATGGTCACAAAGGATATACTGAATGCCAATCGTTGAGTTGCCCCCCAGTGAGCTCCTGGAGCATCAAATCCAAGCTCGCCTCATAACTTGAAGGGACGTATTCTCCGTAAGCTTGAAGACAAGCGCTCTGATTGGTATAAGAAGGGCCACTTGCGAGTTGAACATTCGAACCATAACTGGCTGCATATGCCTCTGGATAAACATGGTGGTCGCTGCCTCCCAAGTTCTCGCGAATTGTTTTGAAAGTCTCTTCTATATCCTGCTGACTCCAAGCGGTAGAAATCATGTCATAGGCCTGTATATAGGGCAATTGTCGTGAAACGGTATGACAACGATAGCGAAATTATACTGACCTGTGATGATCCAGTGGACGTAGACGGGTACATTGAGAGATAGTCCGTCGGAGAAAAAGCATCATGAAAGTCAGCGGCATTAACACTGCTATTCGTCTCGTTTGATCTTGCTCTCCTCTCGCACTCCCGCTGCTCCTTGCTTCGAGGCGAGTATTTGTAATCCGGATATTTTGCTTCGTGCTCCGATTTTCTGATGAGTGCAAGCTGTTGATACTCGGCTTTGACTTCCTCAGATTCGTTGCGCCAGAGCTCGGAGACCATCCGAGAAATGTCGCCTTGTTTCCAATAAGTGCCAGGTGGAGGAGGAGGAAGTTTGCCAGTCATATGGGAACGATATAATATGAACGCGTTTGGAGGCCGAGGGATCCTTTGTGGCTCGCTTTTTCGCACCATGAGGGAGAATTGTCAGGTGTGCAGGTTAAAAACTTGAAGGTTGTCTGAGGATAGCTCGAATGTTTCTATCTTGGACTTAAAACATCAATTTTATATGACGTTGAAGGAGCAAAGCGTGCAGAGTATCGCTTTGACAGAACCACCAACGGGGAGCGCTTGGACAATCGAGCAGATGTGATCTTAACCTGGGCTCGCTCCATGTGTCGTGGCCCATGCAACCCTAGTGACCAAACCATTACGCTGGTTGGACCAGTTCAACCATATATGTGACAAGCAAAAACCGTCAAGGATGACTTCATGCCAGACCCGAGATTATTGGTTAGCACCTAGTACCTGCCTTCTATGTGTACACCAGCCTCGTTGTGTAGACAACGGAGAACTTGGTTCGCCTGAGTCTTGACTTTGGTCCTCAGTGCAATCCAGGATCAAAGATTGCAATTCCTCGACTGATGAATTGTGACAAGTCGGAAGTCGCTGGTCTATTGTTTTGACATATTATAACGTTTTGCCTAAAATGGAACACAGCGGAATTGCACCCGAACGAATCATCGATTTTTTTTCACATTTCCCGACATAAAAACGTTGGTATGACTCCCAGCTTGTCACACGGTGGGTAATTATTCAGATGCTTCAGACAGAGTGCAAAAAAGAAAAATTGAGCATAGAGAAGGACAAATTGTTCCTAGAAGGTGTGAGTGTGTAGGAACAGAAAATTAGTAGCGCGTCTGAAACTGACCAGAAGCAAAGAGCACTCATTCCTGAAATTGGTGAAAAGCTCTAGAAAAGCATTTCATACAAGGTATAGGTGACTAAAAAGAAGAGGTGGGACGATGCCGCAAGGTTTCCACGTGAAGCTAAAAGATAAAATACCAACTATGATACTACATCCAACACATTTGAACACTCACAGCGTTTTAAGCCTTGCTTGAATACGAATTTGGCAAAGAACTCGGGAATCACTCTGCGATAAGACAACTTGATGGCTGAATATTTCTATTCCTATGCAGAATCTGGTGCCTGTATGCGGACACTGACAAGAACTACAAGAGAATGTCGAAGTCTGGAAAGGTTTTAAATTTAGAAGTGCTCACCAAAGCAATTTAACATGTTGATGATGAGAAAAGGTAAAAAGTGTTCCTAGGACCAAAATTTAAACATACTGGACAATATAGATTTCTTGAAATTAAACATCTGCTCCACCGTGCACTCAGTTGATTGACAAGATATTAGAATTGAAACCCTTCTCGTCTAACTTTCATCCTATCCAAGCCCAGGTCTGATAGAAAATCCAATACTGTCTCCTCAAACGCGGGCGGACCACAGACATACGCCTCCCTCTCCTGTATACTGATCCTCGCATCCTCTCCAGTGAAAGCTGTCAACATATTTCTTGAAAGACGTCCTCGATGCTGATGCTGTAACACGCCTTCCTCTACCAATTCAGGGACATCTCTCTCGGAAAATACATCAATCACAATTTTCCCTCTCTTACTTCGACGACCTTGCAGCGCCTCACTTAACAAAGAAATGAACACCTCAGGCTCGCGGACGGACAAGATGAAGCGTATATCATACTCGTACGCTGGGTTCAAACCACGGAGCATAGCAATGAAGGGTGTTATACCGATGCCACCAGAGAACCAGAGAAGTTTAGTTTGATGAGACGGAAGGACAAAGTCACCAGTCACGCCTACGAGCCCTACACTCAACCCCATCGGTCGAGTATCCTTCAAAAGTTCGGGTCTAACCTCCTGAAGTCTCCTTGCAATATGAAACAATGCGCCCGTCACTGCACCGCCCGGCTTTTCACGCATTGTCAGGGAAAACGTTCCGTTGTCGTTGGTGGAAGACACGGTCCATGTCCGGATACGATCATCGTTGACGGATGTGGGTTCAAAGGGAGCCATGTGCTGATACCCTCGCGCACCCAAGAGAGGTGTGAAATCCAAGATCACTGCCTGCCCAGGCGAGATGTCGAGCCTTTGTGATGAAGCCCATGAAAATGTTGCGATAGTCGGACTGTGCATCTCGACTTTTACAAGGAGTACAGTTGCGCCGTCCATCCTCATCGTTACGCCTGGCTCTTCTGCTAGAAAGCGGACAGGTGGACTGTAGGGGCTAGAAATTGGCGTCGAGCCGGGACGTTGGCGGACGGGAAGAGCGTTTGCAACAAGACTGAAACCGGTGACATGGATCGTTGTGAGGGCATTTTGAGCGTGTAATGGCATGACGCGCTGGGCAGCGGTACCAATGAGGTTGCTAGCGACCCCAGTGAGATAGAGGATAGAGCCATCGGAGAAGGAGATGAAGGTAAGTGAAGCGAGTGGCGTAGCTTCAATGTTGCCGAGGGAGGTCATGAAGCGATTACCTGCGAAATGTTGATGGTCTACAAAAACACGACAGCCAGGCATTAGACATACCTGAGAAATCCGGAAATACAATTGTTCGCCCGTCGGAAGGAAGAACACGAATGAAGCCTTTTCGTCCTCCACGTTGGTTCATACCGAGGTGGGAGGGAAAATGCGACGCTTCATCGGCTAGCGCAGCATACGTTGTCCCAAGGAACACAGTGTCAGATTCCAGAATAAGGGATATAGCCTCGTCCGGAAGTCTGTCGTTTGATTTGAGGTTAAAGTTTCGAGAGACGATGGTCGGTGATGTGTTCGGGTTGGGAATGAAGTCTCGAATTGTGATATACTTCGGACAATTTCTGTGAAGTCGAGAGTAAGACCTTGAAATCAGGAAATAAAGGTTAAGAAACAAACCCCAAAGCCTCATCAACCAAAAGCTCGAGATGAATCTCGTCACCACTCTTTCTCAACTTTGTAACCTTTCCAGCGAATTTATTTCTCCTACGCGTCGAGTATTCAACACCAATTCCAGCGACCAGCATCGAACCATCCTCCTTATATGTTTCAGCATTTTTAAGCAGCGGTTCTCCTGGCCAAAGTTTTGCTTTAATAGACAGGGTGTTGTGCTTTGAACGAGAATTTTCGACAAAACCTGGCTTTCCATCACTTCCGGCAAGGATGGATCCCCAAGGGCGACCACATGCATCTAGAGTTACAACGGGAAGGAATGGAAGCCGCGTAGTGTAGAACACAGCGTGTTCTTCTGGGAGGTCGTTCCCAATGTGATGATAGAGGGACATAATCGAATAGTTGTCATTATGCCCAAGCTTTTCGTGTACCAAACGCTCGCCACGGTGCCATCCGTTAAGACCCATTTTCTTTGCAGATTGTCCACGACAGATCTGGTCAAAACTTGGTGCAGGAGGTGGTCACGGTACCCGAATTTTAAAGGAAATGATACTCACAACCTGTTTCGAATTATAGATCAGTCAGCTGCCTGACTCATCACTGTTGCCTTGGTCATCCCAGCTTGATAACTCATAACAGTGATTGTACCACGAGTGCTGTACTGAGACAAGGGAAAAAAGAAGTAAAGAGAACGCCGTGTGGCCTTTCAGGAGGTTGTGGGAAATACGTCTAAATATGGGCACAAAACCTTTGCTTGATTACTCACCATGCAAAAGGTTGTCTGTCCTTTTTGACGCAGTATTCCAGTGCTGTCAAAATTTGTCAACCGGTCTATTCCACCTTCATCATGCTCAATCAGGTCACTATCAACTTATCGATTTTTAGAAATGCATTGGTTGTAGTCATTGAAAATCTATACGGGCTTATCTTGTCGGCTTAGGATGCCTCGATAACATCAGCTCGGACGAAAGTCATTAAGAGGCGTATCAAGGATCTACAGAAGTTTTCTAAAAGTGGGCTCGACGCGCTTCAGGACTGCATCAGCGACTGCCTCGGGAATCACTTGCGACTAGTTTTCGTGACACAGTAGCAAGCAGACCAATGCCTTGCCCTCCACCGAAGGGCAACGTACCTGAACATATGTCTCTTAGACAAGTGTTCTCTCTATGACAAGCAGTAACACTTCCAGAGGCATCCGTCTGGGCCTCTATCATCTCTAACCTGAAACTGATGAAGGTTGATGAAAACTCATTTGAAATACATCTCGCCTTCTGAATCCAGAACATTAACCAGTCTCAATACCCTCTATTTCTGATGCTGTACTGTCCTCAGGATCCACTCCGCGCTCGAACGGTGGGTCGATTTGTAGAGAACCAGGTCATTCGAGCCAACAAGAAATGCATCCGTCATCCCCATATAATTCTGGAGATAGATATTTGATGAGGGCTCTTTGAAAAAAACAACAAGTTACCTATCTTAGTCTCTTTATGTCTTCCATTGCAACATTCGGACTCTCTATCAGCATCGTTGATTGAACAGGGATTTCCTCACCTGCATCGCCTTGCTGTCAATATCGGACGTCGGAATCTGGTTCAGGTCAATTTTGATTGAGCAGAGCTTACACGACTAGCCTCTATCCTCAGGCTCATATTGCCAAATCCGGTATAACACAGTCCTCAAGGTTGGAACACAACAAGAATGTTGAACGTGACTTGTAATGTTATGCCGTATGAAAGGGAGATATTATGGCTGAGCATGGTCGGCAACTTCAACAGCCGGCGGTTGTCCAAAGGTTCTGTGACTTACGACAGACAGCACTTCATCGCGCCTTCGCTTTTATGGCTTCATGTATTCACCGTTTCGGATGTAAACTCGATCGATCCCGGACCATCATGGCGAAGAAGGTTAGTGATGTTACCCTGGATTAGCAAGACGTTAATGATATCCTAATCTTAGATTGTGCTGATTGAAGCGAAGGCCTCGGTACGAAAACAGATCCTGCGTGAGGTGCAGATCATGCATTCGTGCAAGTCGCCGTGTATCATCTCGACTTATAGTGCATTTTTGTCTGAACCGAACATCTGTATATGCATGAAATTTATGGATAAGGGGTCCTTTGATTCAAATTCAAAGACGCTTGGTGTTATTGATATTAGCGTTGTGCGGCAGCTTGCATATGTCGTGCTACAAGGATTGATGTATTTGTATGATGTCCATCGAATCATTCATCGAGGTGTTCTTCGTCGTTTATAGACGCCTTTTGCTGACTTATTGCTGACGTAGACATAAACCCTTCGAATATCCTGTTCAACTCAAACGGCGAGGTCAAACTCTGCGATTTCGGTGTATTGGGAGAGCTTATTGACTCCATCGCGAACAACTTCGTCGGAACCTCGATATTTATGAGCGTCAGTCACGTTTTGTTCCCTACGTACATACCTTTTCTCCTTGCTAAAGTACCCAACCCACAGCCAGAGCGCATCCAAGGCGCGGAGTACTCTGTAAAATCAGACGTATGGTCTCTCGGTATATCCTTGATCGAGCTCGCAACAGATCGATTCCCCTTCTCCGAATCCTGTCCATACGAGGACGGAGACGAGAATGAGTCAGGTTTGGACGCACCTAGAAACCTCAATGCTCTTACTCTAGGTACGTATCATATGTGTCCTCATTCTGCCTTATAACAACGCTAAGCTAACATAGACCGGACGACACGCAGAAAAAGCGGACGAAGCAGCGCGAGTGGTGGGGTGGTAGGGACAATGAGTATTATTGAGCTCATACATTAGATCGTAAGGGAGCCTGCGCCTCGTCTCGGACCCGGCTTCGCGCCGGAGGAAGATGAATTCGTGGATGCGTGTTTGTCAAAGGACCTGGAAGAGAGCAAAGCACGTAAGGAACTTTTGGTGAGTTATTCTCGTATATAATAGGAGAAACTAGGGTTGAACGGGGTATAGGAATGCAAGTGGATGCAACAGGCAAAGGAGTCGACGTTCAATTTAAGGGAATGGGCAGCAACTTTTTAGGCATAGGGAGAAGACGAGATGTTGAGGCATATATACTTAGAATGTATGGGCACCCATTTCGCATATATGGTCAGTTAGGCCTAACTTTCTGATTGATATCCATAGCTAGGCTTCGGTGCAGAGAATAATCGAGATATATATAACCTATATCAATCGATGTATTGGTAACGGTATTCCCATTACTTCTTTGTACAGATAGTGATGCAAGTCGGAATTGATATGTGAATCAATATTTAGGTATTGGAAGTAATGGATGGGTTTCGTCGACTTGCACCTCAAAACTCTCAAAAGTTGCATGGCTTGACCGAGCCCAGCCTGCTTCCATTTTCAGCCGGAGTTCGACCATAGCAAGACACGAAGGGTTGAGTATCCATGCATATGGACATCCAGCCAAGATGGAGGAGAGTTTTCCCTCTTGCAATTCATCGAAAATTGATAATTGTGTCCATGTCACATGTACTTCGGACCTTGTGCCCAATGCAATTAAATGAAGACGTAGGGAGAGAAAATATGATAGAGTAAGCCTATGGTCCGGCTCCCTGCGTGGTAAAGACATATAGTGGCATATGTTCGAGAACCCTTCATAGGTGGAAGGTGAGATGCTATTTTCAGAAGTTCTATCGAGATCTGGTCTACTTCACATTCCTAATGGATGGAGCTTCTACATATTCGCAGCCCATACTCGTGGAATCGATCACGCGCTTAAATGGTTACATTATAGAGAGGGGTCGAGACCTTGACAGGCATGCGAGAGGCGAGCAATTTGTTTCATGAAATTCACTCAGAATGAAACAGGCTAGGACGGAAGTATTTAACTGATAAGATTAGATCGGTGTTTTATTTCCAGGCCTGGCCACGTGAACTTGAACTCGACAAATTTCAATTTCTTTAATTTCGGAATCTCGCTGCTGGCCTTCGGGTGCTAACATAAATAATAACGGCGAAGTGTATGCCTCCCTCTTGTTACTTCTCAAACTTCGCCTCGGATAGACTTACACGCCTCTTTACGGCGACTATCAGCGGCTCAGCAACTCAAGCGGCATTGCAGGTTTTCGTTTTCATATTCTGGTTCATGATTTCCACAGTTGTCGTGAATTAAACTCGTCTTTTCTGGTCAAGGCCTTGAATCTCCATCTCAAGCCTAACTCTGTTGTGAACGATGCTGGTTTGCTCTTTTTCATCGATTTTTTCTCATGCATCGTGCATCTAATGCGAGAACACTACATCTGGTGAGAAAGCTCAGCCGGAGATAACAGGAATGACCTCAAGGGCTTCATAAGAGGCCCAAGGATCTACGACATCAAAAGCTGTTCGGGGCATCGGGTAACTCGGTTAACAATGAACGACGCATTGTAAAACAAGCCAATGGCTAATAGCTCCCGTTCTCATCACGAGGTTCTGCTCCGTGACCATTAACGTGGAATTCTCTTTTCTGGGGTCATTAATTCACATGTTCTCTTAGCTCCAGTCTGGATGGTCTCGAGAACCTTTGCATATGGTCGTTTTTCTCATGAGATCCGTTGCGGTTGCAATACGAGTGCTATAAGAGAAAGGCTTTGAACTGTCTTCCTTATTTCCCTTCAGTTTCGTCATGTTCAAATCTATAGTTCTATTTGTCTTTGCCCTATCTGCTCTGGCTTCACCTCTAGAGCCACGCCAATCCTGTGCGGACGTTACCGTCTTTTTTGCTCGAGGGACGGGTGAGAGCGGTACCATTGGCACTATCGTTGGTCCACCTTTCCAGACTGCTCTTCAAAATGTCCTTGCTGGCAGATCTCTTGACTTCGAAGGTATCCCTTACGCGGCCAGCATCGCCGGCTTTCTTGAAGGGGGTGACCCCGCAGGCGCTGCTACAATGGCCAACGATGTGACGTCTACGGCCAATGCCTGCCCTAATACTAAGATTGTCATGTCTGGCTACAGGTAAATCGTCGGTGTTCATTCTCATTCCATGGCTCTACTCACCAGCATATTTTTGCGGTTGAAGCCAAGGTGCACAAGTCACTCACCTAGCTGCTGCTAGACTCTCTAGCTCCGTCCAGAGCCGCGTCAACGCTGTGGTTGTCTTCGGCGATCCGGACAACGGACAGCCATTCCCCGGGCCCATACAGGCACATGAACTTACGTTTTGTGCGGCTGGCGATGATATCTGTGCAGGCGGAGATCTTATTCTCCCTGCTCATCTCAGTTACGGTGCTGTCAGTGTCCTTTGGTCATCAGGTTGACTATCCAATGACATGTTATTCTTGTATAGGATGCTGGTCAAGCTGCTAGCTTTGTTGCCTCGCAAATTTAGGTGGAATGTTTTAGCTGCATTTGCGATTGTCAGATTTTCGGTTACTCTTGACGGTAAAAACGAAATAAACCCGTTGTTCATAAGGTATTGTCGTCGATTCCGAGCAGTGGGGGAAAAGGCGCCGAACAATTGAGTATGACATGGGCATTCAGAGCTCGTTCAAATCTTCATAATCTTATCTGACATGATGAAGCTTCGTGTTCCTCATATGCTGTGTACTTATTCATGCTACATCTCGTTCTGAAGACACAAATTTTCGGCGTCTACAAGTGTCATTAGGCTACTTACCACTCTTCCGGTCTCAGTCTGTTCCCCCGTGCACAATACTTTGCAAGCTTCTTTAGATGTTGCAAGTAAGTGAAGTAACCATTTGATCTTTTGGCGGAATCATTCAACCATTCCTGGGTGAAAATTTTCCGCTGCCTTCTTTCATTTTCACCTTCAGTGTTCCGAAGGTTGTGCTAACCATCCCGAGGTTTACATCACGGATAAAAGTTACTGCAGGCTCCATCAAACGCGAAACAATGATTTGACTATCGCCCTCAAATCACGCGCTGCTTCAATTCAAGGACACCTTCCTGCTCTACCCCATGATATCACAGAAGATTATGTATTGACACTTGGTAGATCAACTTGAATGCGTCAAAACAGAATCAGCCGACAGCTGCACCTCTTCTGCGAGTTCAGTTCAGCGAGATTTTTCAGCCGTGATTCTCGCCAGCCAGACAATTCTTAGCCTTGGCTCTTCTGGTCCAGCGTCTATCAAGGACAGTACAGGTCCTACCACCCCAGCCTACTACATCTTCCCCTGCCGAAGTAGCAGCTGAGAAACAGGTTGATGAAGAAACTACCAACTAGCAACTTAGATCCAATAGGTGCGCAGGAAGTTTTCTGGCGCTGATGGCAACTTCCAAAGTTCGTTTTGTGGTTAGGCAGGATTGATACCAGATTTCTGGCGCACTGCACCCCGCGTTTGGGGATAAGCCTGGAACAGGTCTCAGTATTTGTGTCCTCTTATTTGGATACAGTGGGGGAGATGAAGCACGATAGAAAAAGCCTCCTGTATCGAGTGCTCACCAATGAGACGACCGTTCGGATTTGACAACATATTTCCAGGTCCAGGAGAGGGCTTCGCGTCATTGAAATAGTAGCCTCGGTTCGATATCCATACGAGCACGCCCAAGAATCATTGAGCCAACACGTGCCTTTTTTTTTCTGGGCTCAACCTTACAAGTTGACTCGACGCAGTGGCCATTCAGGTTAGTTAGGATAAGTAAGCCCGATAAACAAGTCAGTGATGAGTGATATGAGCCATCCTTTGTTTTGAAAAGTGACACTGCCGAATAACAGAGATCTAGATCAGAATCTAGATAGTATACCCCTGTCGATCGTGAGGAATGTGTGTGAGGGAGTTTGGATTTAATTAGTTGCATTCCCAAGGAGTGTTCTCCTCGGCGGAGTGGTAGGCAAATTTCGCATTTTAACCGCTGATTCCTGCCTGAACGAAAGTTATGGGGTTCTTAGGAACAGTGGAGTGGACGGACCCTGCTGCTAATTCTCGGTGATTCCCTTTCTGATCATTTTGATCGTTTAGTCTATCAATTTGTGGCAGGGTAAATCGTCTTCCTTAAACAAAACTTTCACGGTTGCCATTCTCATTTCTTTGCATAGTCTCAATCATACGAAGTATAAATTGTTCAATGCTCTGTCCAGCAACCAGAGTGCGTGGAATGACATAGCTTGCATGTCGTGCTAGATTTCTCGATCCGACCGCAATGGTCATGGCGCTCAGGGCCAAACCGTACTTCGACAAGGTTCCCATTGTTCACATATCCCCGGACTCCTGCAAGATCTTGCTTTTACTAACAATTAAGGTGAGGATTCTAGTTAAAAGATCGTCCTTGAAATTTTCACTTCATTTGATCCTACGATGCAGGTTGCCCGCGAGAATCTCAACGCTGTAATCCAACAATTATTGAGCTACACCCCCAATCCTCTACCTCAAAATCCAGACACCCTTGCATGCGACCCCGCGAGAGCACCGATTGCGTTTTATGACTTTCATGTCGACGATAGGCTCTCGTTGAAGCGTGTTGCCCCGTTACCGTCTCTCACTGCCAACCTGGCCAAAGTCGTCGACCGCGCTATGAACAAAATCAAGGCTGACGGAGTGGTTTTGCCAACTGGTGGTTCGCACGTCCTCCTACGGACGCCTACGAATATTAAGCACGTCGACGATGGGAAAGCGGTCAGCGAAGTGTACAAGTCAGCCATAGCCAACTATATAAACCCCATTGCATCCATGCTCTCGCTCCATCCACACGCACCTTGGTGGACCTCTAGCCTCAAGTTCGCGCGATGTGAGCTCTCACATACTAGACATCCGAGAAATTACTCTATGCATGAAAATGCTGGACTGTCCTTCCGTGTAAATCCCGATGACAAGTCCTCGTTACCCGCTAGAGCGGCCTGGGATACGATGGAGAAATCGCGGCGAGAGTTGTTGGATAAGGCTGCTGGACTGTTCCCTCAGCTCGCGGTGTTCCATTTCTATTCTGAGGGCGACACGCAGTCGGAGCGAGGACTCAGAGATATCGACAAGCATATTTCGCGACCTTTCGACTCCAAATCACATACATCTGTGCCAGAATGTCGACCAGCGAAAACTGGACCTCTGGTTCCACCAGACGCTACCAATACGCCGTGGGGGGATTCAGTTGCGTCGTTGAACCGTGGATGTCGGCGAAGCTCCCGCATTCCCGCTCGAGAACATAACGCCTGTAAGAACGGAACTCGATGGATCAAGGTGACACTTCCTCACGCGAGTCAGCACTTTAAGAAGGACGATGCACAGGACTTTTCTAAATCCATGTTGCTTCATGTTCGTACTTTTTATCGCCTCTACATTGTGACTCGTCGTGCTCACGAATGGCCCTCAGGCATGGGCGCGAGCAGTTGAGGTCGACGCGACTTTCGTTGTCATTAATTGCGCCAACCGTGAGCGAATCGGTTATCGACATCGCGAGAGTCAGACGTTGTTTATTTCAGAGATCATTGATATACCCAAGTGTGCAAACCCGTCATACACGAAACTTCATTTGGGATTGTATCTCTCTATTATTGAGGACGCACTGGAGAGGACTCGCCATATCATTGCAAGAGAGTCTCTACTTGCACAACAGTCGTGTCAGCCTGAGGTAGAAGTCGTCGCGCCGGAGGAGAGGTCTAAGAAGTTGAAGCGGAAGTGCGGTGGCGAAGATGTTTCGACTTCGAGTCCCAGAAAACGTCCACGGACTAGAGCTGCTTCAGCGAGAGAGTCTGTTCGTAGGCTTGATGCGCGTAGGGTTCTAGACGTACGTCGTTTTTTTCTGGTTTCAACCGCAACCCCGACCAATGCGTGAAGACAGGAAATAGACGACGAGTTAGAGGGTCGATGTCTCGCTCTCCTGCGCGTTCAATATCTCCATTACAACTCTCTCGCGCCATCGTCCTTTTGGAAAAATGACACGCCTGACTCTAGGCCCAAAAAGAAAGACCAAATCTGCGGCCCCAAAGATTATTTCGTGGTAACGCTCACCTCTGCACTCTGCGACGGCTCAACTGGGCATGCTCATAGAGCGACCCTCGAGCTTCTCGGACGAGATGGTAAACCTCGGACATACTCTAATATTGTCGTCAAGTTGGCTACAGAGCCGAAGGCCATCACGCGCCTGCAGAACGAGTATAAAGTATACGAGCATCTGAAGGCGTCTGGCGTCGAGGGCATACCTCGTGTATTTGGGATTTATTCTGATCATGGGGTCAAAGCGACGGTTCTTGTCATGAGTGATGTTGGGGAAGCGCTATGGCAGCGTCCGCTCCTGAAGTCTGGTGCTATACAAGTCTCTCCGGAAGAGAGGTATGTCCATCACTACTTATCGCAATCCCCGAAGCTGACATTCATCCAGGCAGGGTTTCATTGATGTCCTCCAGTCGATTCACGCAGCAGGCGTGCGCCATCGTGACGTGCGAATCATGAATATGGCAGTTAAAGATGATGGTTCGGTCGGCATCTTCGACTTCGACATGGCTGATATCGCCGCTTCTGAACCGTCTCGGGAGCGAGAGATGGCTCACTTGATTGATCTTTTGGATGGTAGAGAACTGCCGTGGGAGCCTCAACGGACTTTGGGGACTCCTGATAATAGCAGACCGTACGATGCTAATGATGCTTTTGAGTATATGGAGGTGGAGGGTGTTACTTATGAAGAGACAACGCTTGTCAGGACGCAGCCGCGTTGTTGAGCTCGGGCTCTTTCTATATTCCTATTCGATTACAAACTCTTTCATTGTTCTCAGCTCCAAAAAGAATACTTATGCTTGGGGAAACTGAGCCCCAATAATCCCAGGCTAGAGATCATTGATCAGTCACTGAGCAAGCGGTGTTTTACTCTCATCATCAATTGATTTACTTTATGTAGATGCATCTTTTAGTTATGGCATAGCCATGAAAGATTTCTGTGCTGCCCGTCGTTTGTCAACAATTTATTTTCGGGACACGTGAATGACGCTTTTGGCAATTGACTACTAGGTGCGTCACCAGTACTGGCGCCGATGAACTCCTTGTCTCCCTTCCGCTACAATGTCTGAAGACATGTCATCGTCCTGGAGATTCATTTCTTCCGCGTCGTCGCGGGTTTCGTCCTTGAGTTGGGACTACATCAATATCGCTCGGGCCAAAATTTCGTCTAAAGCCGGCAATACGGATGGCCAGGAAGGAGGTCGAAAGGGCTGGCGAGCATGGGCTGGCCAAAAATTGAGGCTCAGGAAAGGACCTGAAGATGAAGTAACCAGATTGAGCAATGAAACTCTGAATCTATTTCCGGGCTGGGCTGTGCGGCGATACAGGAAACCATCGAGCGGCGATGTTCAAGGTGCTTTTACTCGTTCTTATAATCAAATACGCTTTTGACAGTCTCGATTTCTGCAGGCGCTTTTGAAGTGGAGGTTTTCGTCTCGGGCTTTGCAATAAGCCACCGTTCATTGGAAAACGCTAGTCGTTCGCAACGGGCGTTTATCAGCCTGGCAAAAGGTATGGTATGTTCATCATGATATCAACGTCGTGAGGTATCGCGTTTACTGCGATCCAGAGAGCTCGCAGTCCGACGCCCGAAAGGATGCGTTTGACAGCTCGCGTGGATGTGCAAGGAGCATCAGCTCGCGTTTCACAGCAACCACGGGACCACTCTGGAAGCGACCTTTTGAAATCCCGCAAGGATCATGCATTTTTTTTGAATGAAAATCCTTATCTTCCTTGACTTTCGTCCTCAAAATCTGCTTTCGATCATGCGCTAACCATCTCGCAGGTTTTGCATCGTTACCGAAGATCACCGCAGACGCCATCGAACGAGAACCACTTATTCGATTATCGCCCTCAACTGAAGAACTACTCCGACAGAAGAATCTTCCTCCTCGACCAGATGAAATCACAGAAGATTATGTACTTGATACGCTGGAGCGTCAACTCGAACGCGTCAAGACAGAATCACCCGAATTATGCAGCTCTACTTCTAAGAGTTCACAAAGCTCCTCGAACCATAACTCTCCCACACCAGACAATCCTTCAAAACTCATCTCTCAAGATATTCCTGAGATTACCATCCCCAACCGCGAGGCGGGCTCGTCTTTACCCGCAGAAACCCTCCGCAAGCTCCACGACAATCTGGAACAGCGCCTTCAACCCTTCTGGTCCACCGTTCTTGCATCAAGGACAGTTCGCATCCACCTTTTCGGATCGCCTCATCATTACACCTCTCCCACCGAAGCTGAAGACGAGGAAGAGGCAATTAACGAAGAATCTAGCAGCTATGGACCTGTCGACGCACAGGACGTTGTCACTGGTGCTGACGGCAGCTTCCAAGCGCGTTTCGTAATCAAATGGGAGGATCTATGCCGGAATCCTGGTGCACTCCATATTGCGTTTGGGGATAAGCTCGAGGAACATGACTTGCTTGTTGCTGCGCAGATACAGCCTCTGCCTGCGCCATCGAACTTCGATAGCCGTAGCAGGAACGGCCCCACCGCCATCACTGTTGTCCAGAGCGCTCAGGACGCGCCCGTCTCGCCGATGAAGACCTTGCGCATTCCTATCTCCCATTCCCCGATTCGTGTCATCTCAGATATTGATGATACTGTCAAGTTGTCGAATATATTGCAGGGAGCGCGTGTAGTTTTCCACAACGTATTTGTGAAGGATTTGAAGGAGAATATCATTCCCGGGATGGGAGAGTGGTATACATCGCTGTGGGATAAGGGTGTTCGGTTCCATTATGTAGTACGTTTTTTCTCGACGTATCCTCTGAGCATTGCTGATCTTCTTGACCACAGTCAAATGGACCGTTTGAGCTCCTTCCTATTGTCAACGAGTTCTTCCAAATTTCGCGTCTGCCTCCAGGTAAGGCTAGTGTATTCGATAGCAAAGTCCTCATTTTGCTTCCAGGCTCGATCAGGTTGAAGTCTTACGCTGGCCGTTCAATATTCCACGGCCTACTCACTGCACCTGCGACGCGTAAGCGTGCAGGCGTAGTCGACGTCCTTGACTCCTTTCCCGAGTCACGGTTCATCCTCATTGGAGACACAGGAGAGCAGGATATGGAGCTCTACGCGGAGTAAGATTTGTTCTTCGTATTACTGCTACGTCTCATGCTGACCACGATCCAAGACTCGCTCGTGAACGTCCTCAACAAATTCTCGCTGTGTTCCTTCGCGACGTAGAGACTGGCGACCCCATTGACGACCCAACCGGCTGGAAGGCCCTCGGTGTCGCTAGCTCAAAAGAAGACACGGTGCGGCCACGTGCTCGAAGAACAAGGACGCTTTCGAACTTCTTGAGTAGCGGTACCACGTCCTCAACATCTCGCAACGAAACTAACGTCAACTACTTCACATCTACCCCTCTCACCGCCGAGCCCGAATCGGCGAAGCCAGCCGCTCCGAGCGCATATAGTCATCATAGCAGTAATAATCCTATCCCTATTATCCATGCGCCCGACGGGTCGGTGCTGTCGAAGTCTTCGACTTTGTCTTCGGCTTCGTCAGGGCCGAGGATGACAGAAGGCGAGAAGAGGAGAGCTGCGCTGCAGGCACGGGTGCACCTTACGCGCACGCTTATGCCCGGACATATCCCGCTGAGGGTATTCAGGAATCCTGGTGAATGTGTAGAGGTGGATGAGGTGTTGGGGAGGGAACAGCCTGCGTTGACTGTAGCGTCATTATAGAGGTTTGGGAAGAAACACTTTCTTAAGTGGGTTGTCACCATACGGTAAGATTTCTTTGTACATATAGTGATTTTTTACTGCTCATTCAATGCATTCAAATAGTTGTGTAATCTCAGGATATTGAACAAATGCCCAATCAAGCTACCTACCTATCGTATTGTTAACTGTATTTCATAATCACATCTAGCAATTTGTATCACATTTAATTACTCCATCAAGTGTGCTAGTAAGGCGCTTTGTATTATTATATTGACCTTTCTAGGCTCCCGTGTAATTGGTTATTATCCGTGTGTGCATTCAATCTCTGATTTCTTTATATATTGACCAAATAAGGTAGCACTAAGTGTCTGTAAAATGGAAGATGTGAAAATAACGTATGGCTAATTGTTTGGTATGAGATCGAGTACGGAACTGAAAAATTTTGCTGGCTCCGACACATCGATCTCAGTACACTAGGAGAAGCTATGGCCCGGTTCGGACGAGCCGGGTTGGGAGGGACGCTCTCCTTGTGTTATAGGGTGGGAGGGTGGGTGAAATCGTACGAATAGCAGATGACTGTGAAACCAGAGAAATAATGTCTCATAAATTGGTCTAGGTAAGTAATTGTGCGATAAGCAAATGACAGATCCGAATTCCGCGCTACCTTATTTTTCGCTGGGACTAGCCGGCGGCTGCACGTAGTCCCAGCTATCAATAAGGTAGCACTAAGTGTCTGTAAAATGGAAGATGTGAAAATAACGTATGGCTAATTGTTTGGTATGAGATCGAGTACGGAACTGAAAAATTTTGCTGGCTCCGACACATCGATCTCAGTACACTAGGAGAAGCTATGGCCCGGTTCGGACGAGCCTTCCCTGAGGAGCATAGCTCCATCGGCACGGCCGTACCCCCGGGAGCTGTGCGCAAAAGTGCAAGGACGTCAATTTGCAGAGTAATGAAGACAATATCAGGCACCTCGTGATATTGAAGTCTGGCGTGAAAATAGTATGTCGTGAATGTCAAGTACGTCGAGAGTAGTTAAAATGAAGACGAAGTCAAGTACAGTCAATATGAAGACGATGTCGTGAATGTAAAGCATGTCGAGAGCGGTTAAAATGTAAGTGAAGAAGAAAGTAGTTGGGATAATTTGTGTTTAGCAATAAATTGCTGCCGTTGTTCGTTCCATAAAGTTGTTAAAGTATTCAGTACGATCAAGTCCAAGTGTCTCCAGTAAAGGAGGAAACATAGTGAAGACCATCCTCCTAATTTCATCACAATTTCTGGCGGCACGCCAGCGGTCAACAGTTCGACGGAACCACCAATCCTAAAACTATGACCGTGGACATTTGCTAGGTGTTTTGCAGTGAAAATCGATTTACAAGTCTGTAAAAACTCATTTTTTGTAAGGAATTTGCTGGGGCTCACATCTCGATGAGC